>JAFBJY010000204.1:0-60062 GCA_016801885.1 Toxotes chatareus | reverse complement strand
ACACACCTTTCAGATTCATATATTAAAGCAGTTTATTTGTTCAACTCTTCTAAATGATTCCTTGCAAAACTTCTTCCTCTTCCAGTCCTTTAAAGATGGAAGCTTCACGATTAATACAGGAGAATGTCGCTGTAGTGGAATTGATGATTTTAGTTCTCTTGTGTGTATTTTTGGTGCCGCCTAGTGGTGGCTGTTAAAATTTTGTTCAGGAAGGAAATGACATAATCAGGGAAGTATTTTCTTCTCAGTCTTCAGAGAGGAAGCAGTTCAGTGTGTGTCACCTGCATAATCCAGTCAACTTCCTTAATTCAGTAAACTTCCTTTTGAGATGTGATTTCGACCTTTAATAAACTCCCTATCAAATTGTCTGCCTTCCATCAGCAGGTTTTACATTACTGGAAAATGATCTACAAGCATAACTTTAGTCCCCACAACACCCCAATATGGAATTGCAGATATATTTTACTTAAAATAAATCCATTTTTTATCAAATCATTGGCTAGAGAAAGGAATTTGGTCAGTGATGCACCTCTTGGATAATACCGGAAACATTATGCCTTTTCGGGGTTTCTATGTACTAAATATAACCTGTGTGATAGAAGGCAGTATAATAACCTCATTAAAGCAATCCCACAATCTATCATTATGATAGCTTATAACTTGTTTCAAATTAATGTGAACCTACACTTCCTTCACACTTGATGAGTGGCCACAACATCACCAATCCTAAACTATCTAATATCACAATCAAACCAAACCTTTGTTAAAGAGCTGTACCTATTTTCATCAGGTTTCCCATTGCACCAAAAGTGAAGGAAGTTCACTTTAAAATTTTAATGGAGTATACCCTCTTCTGAGTTTTTAAGAATTCGCTTTTAATTTAGACCACAACAACTGCTGCTTTGTGATGAGGATATAGAAACAACTGAACATTTATTTTATAATTGTAAATTTGCTAGGTGCCTTCTGGGAAGATTTGTATGATTGGCAGTTCCCTAAATTACCCTGTTTCCTACTAAAAAAAAAATATTTTATATGGTATATCTGTAAAGAACCGTCCCATGATCTAGCTATTAATGCATTTATCATTCTCGGTAGATTTTTTTATTCATAAAAATAAATATTTGAAATCCAAGCCCAATTTTATGTCTTTCATAAAGAGCTACGTCAATATTTGAAATCATTAAAATGTATGGAGAAGAAGAATGCAGTGAAACTATGTGAATGAGTAGAGGAGCTCAACCCTAATGAACGCAGGTGATTTCGACATGCATGAATTCCGCGATAGTTCCAGCGATATTCACTCTGTCGCAGAGTGATGCTGAAAAAATTAGTCCATGCTTTTGTTACTTCTAGGCTGGACTACTGTAATTCCCTATTATCAGGATGTCCAGTTAACTCTCTAAAAAGCATCCAGCTGATCCAAAATGCTGCAGCGAGAGTACTGACTGGAATTAGCAAGAGAGATCACATTACTCCTGTACTAACTTCTCTTCATTGGCTTCCTGTAAAATCCAGAATTGATTTTAAAATCCTTCTCCTTACATATAAGGTCCTCAATGGCCAGGCTCCTTCATATCTCAAAGAGCTGATAGTACCATATCATCCTAACAGATTGCTTCGTTCCCAGAATGCAGGTTTGCTTATGGTTCCCAAAATCTCTAAAAGTAGAATGGGAGGCCGAGCCTTTAGCTATCAGGCCCCTCTCCTATGGAACCAACTGCCAGTTTGGGTTCGGGAAGCAGACACCCTCTCTAATTTTAAAACGAAGCTTAAAACCTTCTTGTTTGATAAAGCTTATAATTAGTTGTAGTTACAGTCCTAGTTATTTATTAAACTTATAGTTAGTCACAATTATCTCTATAGACACTGTTACAGTTAAGGATATAGCCCTTAGTAGGGCTGGCTCAGGCAACTGAATCATCCCTAGTTATGCTGCTATAGGCCCTAGGCTGCTGGGGACATCCCATGATGTACTGCACACTTCTTCTTCTTTCTCTTCTCTCCTCAGACCCACTCTCAAATTTATTAGCCTTTATTACATGTCATTAACTCTGTGTCCTCTCTGTCCCGTAGTCCTGTGCTTGTTTCTCTCTGGTCTCTCTTTCTCTGTACCTTTCTGCAGGTACCTCTGGCTCCGGAGCTGCTTGTCCTATGGTCCTGGCTCCACCCACCTGCTGCTGTTTATTGTTTACAATGATCGATTTCTAACATGTTTAATGTTCCACTCTGCTACAGATAAATATTTGATTAATATTCTTTGCAAACTGTAATGTAAATAATTACCAGTCATGACAGCTTTTTGCCTCCATGCTCTGTTTCATAATTCTAATCTGCTGAGCACACATTATCCAATAACTGTTCACTAACTGTAATGTAAATACTGACCCACATTGTCTGTATTATGCTGCATGTCTTTCTCCCCCTCTCCTCCATTCCTAGCTGTCCTATCTTCCTCCTTTTCCTCCTTTCACCCAGCCCGGCCATCAGCAGGAGGGTCCCCCATCTGAGCCAGGTTCTGCTCAAGGTTTCTTCCTGTTAAAGGGGTTTTCCTTGCCACTGTCGCCTTAAGTGCTTGCTCTGGGGTCAGGCTCTGGGTCTCTGTAAAGCGCTTTGAGACAATTTTGATTGTGGAAGGCGCTATATAAATAAAATTGAATTGAATTGAATTGAATTGAACCTCTCAACTGGAAGAGTCTCTGTTTGTCTGCTGGAGAAAGCAGTGCAGTGGATTAGACTGTGCTGTGCAGCAGAGTGTGTTTCTGTGACACACTGTTGTAGTAAAGACTGAGTTCGCAGATATCGATGTTCAGGGCTCTTGTTTTCATTGTCACACTGAAATATTTCTTCAGGATGTTGTAATCTCTGGTTATTAGTCAGTCACTTAGTTTTATAGCCAGTTTATCACTCTTCAGTTTAAATGCTTCTTTTGGTGACAGTTGAATGTAATTTGATTTTATTCAACATCAATAACCTCAAATGTCATTTCCAATCTGTTCCAGTGTTTTTGTTTCCAGCAGCATCAGTGTGGTTGTATTGTTTTCACCTTGTGAGTCTTTTGTGTGTATGTGTGTGTCATGATGGGAAAAGTAGTCCTGAAACACCCACTGCAGCAGGATCTACCACAGTCTGTCTGTCTGTCTGTGTCTGTCTGTGTGGGACAGACTTTGTCAACACAATAGTGTCACAACCGTCCAAGATACAGTCACAGAATGTTACAGGTGTGTAGCTGAGATCCAAACGAAGGCCGAGTTGGAAGATGGGTGTGGTCCAACAAGGGCATCAGAAGTCCTGGTTAGTTCTGTAATATTGAAGTCATGAGCGAGTACTCATGGGTCTGAATACAGCGATAGGTGTCGTGGCTTCTGTGATCCTATGGAAGATGGTCTCTAGTTTGTTTAGAAAGTGACTGAGGATTGATTTTTTGTGAAGTAGATTTTTGCACTTTTGATAGATAAAATTTCAGTGAGGCCTTTGATGAGAGCTCTGTTTGTGCAGATTGTGCATATTTATATCTTAAAACCACTGGATTTCTAACACTTTAACACTAACAGTTTGTGAAGATGATCAGCATTCAACAGTCTGCAATTCTCTTCCAGTGTTTTCAAATGGGAAGCAGGTGTATTCAGTTCATTCTTCATTCTCTCTTTTTTTTATCCCTTTTAAACAGTAAAAAGGAAAATAAGAGCAATTAAGTTTAGTTTCTTCTTGTTTTTTAAGTGTGATTTTTTGCCTGTTCATGAGCCAAATGGATTTTGTTTTAGACTCGGTGTTAGGAGATTTAATGGCTTTAATTTGAACTTCAGTGATGTGACTTGTTGCTGTAAACTGCAAAGACACACCTGATAATTCTCTGTTTGTCTGACCCTTGATGTAAGCTGCAGAAAATGAAGTGTTTAAATTCAGATTGTGACATTAATCTGTTTCTCTTCTCCACATTAATGTTCATATGTGTGTAGGACCCAGCAAACAACAGCAAACCTCATCCAGACATATTTTATTGTGTACTCTACCATCCAGCATCTTTATTTGACTCTTTTTATCATGTCCAGAGTTTCATTGGCTTTGATCTGAAACTCTGCTGTTTCTGAACAATGAAGATTATATTAGAGGGATTGTAGAGCGTCAGTGAAAACTTTCTTAAACCTGTGTGAAAATTCACTTCAAATTAGTTTCAGTTTTTTATTCATTTATTTTAATCTTATTTTTATTTCATCTTATCTTTTTTTAACTGCAAAAAAAGAGCACATTGATCATTCCTCAGTCCAGTACTGAAGCTTACACTGATGCTACATTAAATTCATACACCTCAGACTGTGGATGGACTTTTACACATTAGTAATCAAGTCAATATAAAAATATGAAAACTGGCAGGTTGGCATAACTAAGCAAACTAATTACAGACCTAGGAAACAATAGATCTTAGTTTTTGATCAATACAGTAATGTGCTCTTTCCTCACACTCTGGTTTTCCTGTGACTTTAAAGTAAAGATTATTTTCTGTGTTCACCTCTTTATTGAAAGTGAGGAGTGATATTCACTATCTCTGCAGTGTTTCCATCTGTGTTCATGTTGGCTGTTTGAGGGTTAAGACTTGGTTTTCAGGGTTAGGGTATGAGGCTAGGGAAGGCATTATGTCAGCAAGTGTCCCCAAAGACATAAGTACCAGTGTGTGTGAGTGTGTGTGTTTGTCCTTTGATGCCTTTGATGTATCAACATTCTACAGCCTGATGTCACAGGCTGCAGTAAGTGGACACACAGCCAGAGACAAGTTCAGAAGTCAAACAGGAGCAGAAACAGTTGGACTGGACAGGACTTGCTCATGATTTAGGAAGAAAGAAGCACTCAGATATTTCTGCACAATTATTGACAAAGGAAGGGAGGAGCTACTGCTGTTACAAGGACAAGAGGAAACTACAGGAAAGTCCAGATCACCTCCAAGGTTTTCAGTAAGTCAGTACATGTTAGTAGTTCATGTCAGTGTTTAGTTTAGTTCATTTTGTGAAATGTTTTGTTCAGATGATTTGTTTGTTAACTTGATGTGATATTTAATCACACAAGATCAAGATGTTCAGCCCAAAAGTTTTTGGGCACACACACAATGATGGATATTAGCATAAAATAACACTATGTATACATAATCCTCAATGTTTGCTGCAGGGACAGGATTTGTATCCATTTGCACTCAGAGTGGACATGAAGCAACTCATGGATCCACAAAGCAACTTTTTATTTATTTATTTTATTTATACATTTTATTGATTGATAAATGAGGTGGATATGATTACAGACTTAAATTGTCTGAGGCTGGGAGATAATGTTTGTCTTCACAACACTGTAGACTTATTTAAATAGAAATGATTTGTGGCTGAGACAGAATGAAATGTCCTGTAACACTTTATAAACATACATCAAAGAAGAAGGAAGGACGGTTTGTGCTTTTACCTTCAGGCAGACAAAAGTTTAGGTCGACTCTTTTCTCTCTTTCAGTTTTTCTCTGTGTATTTCTCTCTCTCTTTCACTTCGCATGCTCTTTGATTGTCTCTCCATTTCTCCTTAAATGTGGAAGTAAATGAAATGATTAGGGACAGAGCCTGTTGCTGGTCACAGACCAATAACACCTGTAGATGGAGGAAACCATTTCCCTGCAGCAGATCAATTTCTCTTGAAACAGGCAGAAAATGAGGAAAGACAGAAAACAGCATTTCCTTTCTCTTTCTGTGAGACTTGAAATACCAGGTGATCATTTCATTTTCAGCTCAATACAAACTGCAAACATTTACCAGGAAGGGAGCAACTTTGAGGAGGAACTCAAGGAAAATCAAGAAAGAAAGAAACATTCCTACAGAAAACAGCAGAACTGAGAATGTCTGATAATCCATCAGTCTGTAATGATGAAATGTGTCCTCACACTGTTAAGACTGTACCTGGACCTGAACCCAAACGCACGACTCTAAGACAAAGTATCAAATAAACAATAATTTATTACCAAGTACAACTGAAAATCACTCAGAGAGGCAACAAGATAATGGGAGAATTTCCAAAGTACAACTTAAAATCACTCAAAGAGGCAACAAGATAATGTGAGAACAAAAAATTCACTCTTTCGAGGACAAAAGGCACAATGGCTAAACAAAGTAACAAAGGAAATACTAGCAATGAAAACAATGGTTCTAACAAAGAGAGGTAACAACAAAATACAAAACCTGAATTGACAAGAGAATGGTAATATAGGACAAAAGAACGCTGACTCCCGCTGACAAAAGACAAGACGAACTGGCACAGGACAAAGGGAGACGAGACTATATATAGACACCAGGTAAGGGAAACAGGTGGAAACAATCAGGGCGGGAAAACAATCACACAGGCGGAAACAAGAGGAAGGGTAAGCCACCTGAAACAAAAGGAGAACACATTTCAAAATAATAGCAAAACCCACGAGACAACATAAACACAGGACAAAACAAAACAATACATTATTTCCTGACTATGACACACACAAAGATGAAGTACATGAAGGATGGACAGTATTTCAGAAATCATGGATCTCCAAGATCTGAGAACCTCTGCTGCGCTCTTACTCCTAACAATCACCATCAAAGCCATAAAGACAAGATGTTCCAAAGGTAAAAGTGAAGCATGAAAACAAAACCTGAGCAGCTCATTAGTTACATTTCACTGACACTGGAGATCCTGCATCAGAGCATGGAGCATCTCTAAGTGAAGAGAACAGACTGTCCATACAGAAACAGATACATGTATTAAAACCAATATATTCTAAGACACGTTCAGATGGACTGAAGTGGTCCAACATTCTCCAGATGTGCCGACAGATGTGTTGCTGATGAGCTGACAGATGTTTTCTTTGATAAAACATCATTGCATCCTGAACATATTTGGTGTTGTACAAACTGAATGACCAAACCTAGAATTTCCATCTTAATGTGTAAAGTCTGCTCGTTAGCTCAGTAGAACTGAAGGTGTTTAGAAAAGTGGAAATAAGATGTAGTTCTGCAGCTAAAAAACAGAGAGGTTTAGGCAAAGATCATAGTCTGGTTTAATACAGAAAGAGTTCACAGTGACTTCAGACACAGCAGTTGTCTGACTACATTACAAGGTGAATGAAAATGATAACAGAAGCCTGTAGAAGTGTGAACTCTGGGAACAAACAAAGATCCTGGAGCCACTTTAACACTCACAAATCAACACATAAGGTTGTAAAGGCACAAAACAGAATAAATGGCTCAAGTTAATTCTAAATGTTCCTTCACATTAAATCAGTCACACATTTTCAATCTTCTCAGCTCAACATCCAGTGAACAGCAGATGTGTGGGTGCCTTCTGTTTATGAACTAGAGTACAACCATGACACGTGCTCATGTTCATACACACAGTTTCAAAGGTTATATATGTAACCACTGTTCATACACACATTTGATGTGGAGCTGCAGATAGATGAAGCCAGTACTAGATTTACATCTGTCTATGGACAGCACCATGGACAGAGACATATGGCACCAGGGCACAGACATGGTTCTCGACTCTGATGGTTTCACTAAAGACACTGTTTTAATCACATGGAGTGAAAACCACAAGAACAAAGTGGTTGCATCTCCAAACACAGCTGATATTTTGGGTTCCGGGAAAGATTTAATTAAAAGGGGCTAGAAAAAAACCCCCCCCTTTTTTTAATATCTAAAAGGGGGTTTTTTAAAAAAATTTTTGGTTTTTTGGCCAAAAGGGGGAACCCCGGGTTTTTGGTTAAAAAACCCTTTAAAATTTTAAACTAACCCGTTTTTGGAAACCAAAAAAAACAGTTTTTTGGGAACCAAAAACCTAAAGGGGCCCAAATTAAATACAAGTGATTCTGGATGCCAGCCTTTGATGGACAGTGTGCTTGCAAAAAATTCAATTGTTTTCCAACTTGTATACAACTAGATTTTAATCATTATTTGAAATAATTCCTAAAAATGCAAGTAATATGTATGTAATAGGTATTAGATGAATGTATTTGCTTACAACATAGATCTAAGTGTAGTTGTAAATGTGTTTATAATGTTTTCTTTTTTGAGAATGTGGAGCAAATTCTTACTTCAAGACCAGCAGAGATGACTGTGATTAAAGAGTATGAAGAGACTGGAAGTTGAAAAGATTCCACCACACAGTTACTGGTTAATATTATTGACACTCACATGCATAAAGTCACAGATACTATTACACTCTGATCTTAATGACTCCTGGAGCTCCAGGTTCTCCTGTTGTTGGTCTGTGTCTGTGACTCCACCAACAGTGGACTGACACTGGACCTCTAGCCGATTGTGTGAAACCCTGTGGAGAAAACCCACAAGAAAAAGAAAAAGGACAAAAAAAAAAGTCCACAAAGCAAGGACCAAATCTCAATCCTGTAACCTTAGTCCTGTGAGAAATAATGCTCCATCTTTAAGGAATTGGAGCCCTGCCTCAATGCCAAAGTTGCCACACGCAACTGGCCTAAGTGTAAGGCCCTTTGAGTGATTAGATCATTTCACGTAAATAGACTGAAAAAAAAAATGAATCCTGTATTTGATTGACTTTGTGAATTTTTTCTCAGCAGAAGACTTGAATACTTAGAAGTTTTTTGGAAGAAAACGATTTAGAGAATGAAGAGTAAAAGAGTAAGGTGTGGGGACTCGGCCAGACTTGGACTCAGCTTCAACTGGCCCTTGGCGGGGTCCACAGCCTGGCCAGAAAAATCCACATCAATCCCCTCTTCAGGTCAGCTCTAGTGGCGCTGTACCATGCCCTATCACCTGACCTGAAGGTGGAGTCAGGGACTCTGAGGAGTGACCAGATGTGGGTGTTCATCCAGGCTTTCTGATTGGAGAAGTCCTGGATGAGTCTTTTGTTGTCACATGTTCCACAGAGAACCTGATGTAGTTCAGTACAGCTTCTGTGTGTTCAGCCAGGTCCTCGTGTTTGAAGAGCTCCCACTCTGTCTGTGAGAAGCAGTGTTGGAGCTGAGTGAGTTCATCCTCAGGCCAGCTCCAACACTGCTTCTCACAGACAGAGTGGAGCTGCATGAACTCATCTTCAGGGATTCCTCACCTGTTCAAGATACAGAAGAAGAAAATGGGACCTTTCTGTACCTGGAAACAAAAACGAATGAAGAGGTTATTAGTACATGACACTGCAGCCAGCTGATGTCTATCTATCTATCTATCTTATCTGTCTATCTGTCTATCTATCTATCTATCTATCTATCTATCTATCTATCTACCTATCTGACACATCAGCCTTATCTACCATCAGATATGGACAGACGCAGCAGAGCACTGGTTCAGCTATCAAATGTTCTAACATGTCGTCTCTCTCCTTCTCCATCTGTTGACACTTTCCTACCAGCAGCCAGTAGGAACGTGGTTAATATACTGAGCATCCCCACATCCATGTGATGCTGAATCAGGCTGGTGTGTGATGGTGTATCTGAGAAGAGAGACAGGAGAGAATTAAACAGCTTCACTGGATCTTTCCTCTGAGTGTGTGATAGATAATCTGACTGACTGTCTCTGAGGTTTAGATGCTCAGAATAGTTGAGTCTCCCTGTTTAGGTGAAGATAAGACTCCAACGAGCTGAACAGGTTCAACTGTCTGTGGAAACTTCAGAGAAAAAAGTGAGCACAGTGATGGATGAAAAAACAGAACTGCTGCTAAAGCTGCTGAAATACTGAAATATCACTACAGTCATTAGACCAACTGTTTCCACTTACAGTTACCACTTGCATTGTTTATTCATCTGACAGCTAAATGAATGTGTGTTCCACTGGTTTCAGGCTCCAGAGCTCAGGAGATGTGAAGGTTTGGGTTGTAAATCACTCACATTAATTCAGACTGTGAGACTCAGAAACTGACATAATCAGAGCACTTTAAATCTGTGCACTCCTGACCTCTAGTGGCTGGAGTCAGTGTGACATGCTCTCACATAACACACCTAATGCACGTTTGAATTTATTCATCACTTAATAAATGTACATTAGAATTTTAAACATTAATTTAAAGGAAAATGAAGAAAAAGAAAATTTCTTAGATAAAGTAAAAATTAGGTCAGAAAAGAATAAAAAATCATCCCAAAAAAAAAGCATTGTACTTTTGATTAGTATTTTCTGTTGTGTATGTTCTGTCATTATACTGACATATGAACTACCTTTTACCTCTGTCATGGAAGTCAGTTTGGTCTCAATCGACAGAATTATTACATTTAGAAATGTTTTCAATGGTTGAAATACTTTTCTAAATGCTTTGGGACTTATACAGGTTTTGTGCATCTTAGTACATAAGTCCCAAAGTATTTAGCAAAGTATTTTAACCAGCTAAATGCTAATTCATTTTTTCTTTTTTTTTGACTTTAGAAGAAAATCAAAGTTTGAAGGAAGGACTTGGAAAAAGAGTCAGGGTAAATACTTACCATGACTTTTTTTATTAAGCGTTATTAAATACAATTAAGAGTTCAAATGTATCTTACACACTAAACAGACTAGAAACTTATCTAAACAGTAAAAAGAGTAAAAAGTCATAACTTACTACTACATCTATGTACTAACATGCAATAAACATATACACTTTTTTTTTTTTTTAGGAAAGTGTAGAAGAAAATGAAAGTTTGAAAGAAGGAGTTGGAAAAAAAACATTACTTTTAAATACTAAAAGAGAGAAACTCCAGTGCATCAAAAGCAGAGGGACGGTGAGCACCAGGCTGGGGGACGGGCCAGAGGGACAAGTGCATGACGTCATCCTGCTGAACGTGGACCACAGGCTGTGGGAGGACTCTGGGCTGGATCATTTTACAGAGACAGAGAGTGGAGGAGAAGGAAGGTCAGACTGGATCAGCTACACCCTTTAGACTGCTGCAGCAAAGTGGGACAAATGAGTGTGGTGACCACTGAGCCAGGATAAAATGCTTCTGACCAACACAAAGACAGGAGGCAGGTGAAAACCAACACTTGTCTATACATTTAGAGCACTGACGTCCTGCGGGACACTGTCTGGTATGGTCTGTGGAGCAGAGGTGGAGGGCTGGGTGCTGGGGCTCTGGTCCAACAGGACAGCAGGAGTCTCATGGCATCTTCTTGCTGAGGGCTCTGGAGCTGGTCTCCTGCTCCCTTGGTCTCCTCCTGCATACAGCAGCCTGTTACAGAGATGGACACAGAGAGAAAGTCAAGGTCCAGGTCAAACTAGTTCACTTAAAGTCCTCTCAGACTGCTGCTGTAACATCAGTGGATTCAACACGAAGCTCTGAGGAAACAGAGCAGAGGTGCTGTTACACACAGCAAACGCCACATATTTAACGAGTGTGGATGCTGCTCAGGACGACAGATGAGACCGAGTGTGGTTTTACAACCTCGGCCAAACAATGAGCTGCTACAGCCCACTCCACAAAGCCCCCATTTACAGCAACAGCCAAGGAAATCACACACGTAACACTCCAGCACACACCTCCACTCCACACTTCCACCATCCACAGCTCTCATCAACATACAACCACTCCCACTGGTCTCTGAACAGCAGCCACACATCAAACTTACTGTTCACTTAGCATAAAGCACCGACCGAGGCCCAACCAAACGCACGCTCAGCACAACCGTTCAGCGTCAGGAGGACAAACAATCAGTGGGACGGCTGTCTGCAGGACAACCAGAGAAACTGAAGACAGGTGTTTCTGCTGCTCCCAGCAGAGGGACAGAGGCCCACATCAGGACTTTACAGGCAAAACCACATCTCAGCAACTTGGGGATATGATGTGACTGGCAGCCATGGCAACACTGGACAGGACCAAGTTAAACTGACAGGATGTCAGTCCTGGAGGTGGGAGGCATCGCCAGTCTGTAACGTTTTACTATCTAATATCTCCACTGACTCCCTTCAAACTAAATGCAAATAAACTCTTTCATGTATAGTAATAAAGGAAAATCTATTTTTCCATCAATCCCTCACAGTTCAGCTTCAGTAGTGACCATTTGTTCAGAATTAAAATCAAACTAGAAACAAATTTAAAATCAAAAGGAAAATAATGTGCACCAGCAAAACAAGTCCATTGTCTACACAACGTCTTTGTCTTTTCTTGAGGGTCATAACTGTGTGATTGTATTAGTGTAGAACTTGATGGGTTGATGATTAATAATTATTTTGTATTTTTCAACTAATCATAAAACTATTTACAGTTTTATGCCACATGTGCTCGTGAGTGTTGGTTTCCCTTCAATCTTACATGAACATTTTATATGTAACCAGTGGAATCACTGAGGTTAATGACAATTATGCTCATTTAAAAACATTAGGTATTAAAGCACTAAATCAAACTAAAGATAATCTTCAAAATCTGATTATTTCAAATCAGCACAAGCTCATAACAAATCTAACAGGATCCATATTTTTGCCCAGACAGTAAAAGAAAGGAGTCTCACCCTGTTGGTGCCGGTGCTCATCTGGCTCCTGGTGGACTCTCTCCTCCAGTAGCTGTGGTCACAGAGGTGAGAAGGCAGATCACACATCTGGAAGCATTAACACAGAGTTTAGGATGGAGCTCTGCTTAACTCATATTTTTGACTCAACACTCAATAAATGTGTTTCTCCCTTCAACCTGCTGAGCTCACTGATGTTTCCCTTCATTAGAAAAACATTTTTCTACTCTGTGTGGAAATGTCCCTTTTTTCTCTTTTCCTTTCCTAATTTATCTGCTTATTTCTTTATTCATTGCTGTAATGTCACATTAAAACTTGACAGTACAGAAACAACAACAACATAAAAAAAGTCATCACTTATACACTGGCCAATAAAATAATGAATGTGGCTTCATCTACAGAAAATGTCCGCTCAAAGTGGAAACTACTGTATCTTTAAAAGCAGCAATTTACTGAAGGTGGAGGATGAATGCAAACCTGTGCAATATGCAAGATCTGATTTTTCCCTAAGAAGCTTAAACAAGCTAACACTGAATGTGTTTGCTTTAAAAGCAGGTTGACAGCTGGGCAGGGTTACTTCTGTCTGAAGGTTACATTTAATTCAATAAAAGAAATGAATATTATGCTTTGATTATGGTTGAATGATTTTTTGCACTAAAACATGAAGGAAAGAAAAAAGTGGTGTGGAACTTTGTGTAAAGAAAACAATGGATTTGACTTTGTTCAATAAAATGATGCTGAGCTTCTGTAACACAACAGATTGTGGAGGATACTTTTGTTCCATTACTCTGTGTGAATTTACAGCAACCATAGCAGCTCATGCAGAGGCACATTAAAGGCTTTACCATGCACAGTGACTGTAACCCTGACTAAAAAACTAAATACCTGAGGCTGTGATGTTCCTGGTAAGTTTATCCTGCAAAGAAGATCAAGGAGATCATGGCTGGATAAAGTCACTCTGGGCAGTGGGGGCAAAATGATGTGTGGCCCCACCTGAGTCCTCTTTACCTCACTCTATATGTCCTACACCAACTAGTGATCTTATGATGGAAAACTACAAAGCCTCAGGTTTGATGTGTGTTAGTTTAAGATCATTACAAAAAGAGAGATGATAGAGAGACTCTCTCTCTCATCATTTCATTTGATATTTATAAAACTGAGACACACATTTCAAAACAAGGGGGTTTCAGGGTCTGAGGACCTATAGGACAGCCTGCTTGGCCTGGTTGGCAGTTCAGCCTTGAAAGTTTCCAGCTTGTCTCTTTTTCTTGTACTATATGGACACAAGGCTCATTTTTTAACACAGCATAGTCCAAATTTTTTATTTGTCACCTTTCTGTTCAGGGCTAGTTCAGGTTTCCCTCCCCCTTCCTTTTGTATCCTGTATGTCCCCTGCCTTGTGTGTATTGTTTGTCCTCGTTTGTCTGTTTGGTCGGTGGTGGTGTGTGTGTGTGTGTGTGTGGCTCTCTTGCCAGGATTGAGTGTGGGGATGTCACGTTCTCAACCAGTAATTGACACAGCTGTTCTGATTCTTGTACTCATCTTGTCCTCCCTCTGTTCCTGTAGGATCACCTGTCCATTCTCCACTGCCAGGATAATCATTCCCGGACACCTGCTCCCCCGCTCCATCAACCATTCCACCCATTACCTTCTACCTGCAACGGACTTTGCCTTGCCTCAGCCGAGAGCAGCCTCACTTCCCCACCACGCCATTTTCTCAATAAAAGTGAACTCTGCACTTCATTGTCTCAGAGTCCTGCATTTGGGTCCTTCCTGGTTCACACGGTTGCTTCCCACTTCGCCACAACACTTTCATCCCATTAAATGTGAATGAGTACCATCATTTTTGAAGCTGTTGCACAGGCGTCTACCTGTATGTGTATTTTTCCTGTTGTTGCTGTCTCTCATTTCACTTGTTTACTAATAGTTTATACAATAGTTTGATCAAGTGTAGTCAACATTTCACTTTTTTATTTTTTTACACAAGCTGATCTCCTAAATCTATTCAATATCCCATATATACATTGTATGTTTATTTTTGTTATAAACAACCAGTCCATCTGTAACTTCCTGTATTGTTCACTTTATTGCTCTGCTTGCTAAAAAAAAAAAAAAGAAGGGATTTTAAATCTCAGTGGGTTTAAATGATTGAAAATAGTTCTATTAGTTTCAGAGACTTGCAGTTAATACCCACTCTGTTTTCCTGTTTCAGTCGTTCTCTCTCATCTTTTCTTGGAAACCTTCATTTTGCTTCCTCAGAGTTAAAAGCCAACACCTGGAAGTCACTGATCTGAAACAAGGACAATAAAAACATACAGTGGGTACGGAAAGTGTTCAAAACCCCTTATATTTTTCACTCTTTGTTAAATTGCAGCCACTTGCTAAAATCATTATCATTTTTTTCCCTCATTAATGTACACACAGGCCCCCATATTGACAGACAAACACAACATTGTGGAAATTTTTGCAGATTTATTAAAAAAGAAAAACTGAAATATCACACGGCCATAAGTATTCAGACCCTTTGCTCAGTATTTAGCAGAAGCACGCTTTGGAGCTAATGGCAACAAAGAGTGAAAAATCTAAGGGGGTCTGAATACTTTCCATACCCACTGTAAGCTCATTATTTCAGATTTATTCATACAAAAGTCAGTTATCACCATGGGTCTAAAAAAGCTACAGTGACAGATGCAAATAATGAGTGGACCATACAGAAAAACATGTGTTTCTATCACATTAACCTGCAGCTCTTTCTTTCCAACACTGATGCATATCATATCATATCATATCATATCATATCATATCATATCAGTACAGGTGAGTGAGGTCTGTCACATTCAACAACATGATACCAGGAAGTCAAAGTGGAAGCACTGGGATCTAAAATCATTCTGGGACAGATGTGACTTCTCTCTGTTTTAACAACATAGTGTCCCAGTATTCAGAATAAAATCCATAAATAAGTGAAGACATTTTTAATATAACACAACACACATACAACATGAAGACATTTTCAACAGCTAACTGTTGTTGTGAAGACATTTGAGTCGCAAGGACTTTTGATATGTATTTTACAAGTAAATTAAGATATATACAAACGAAGTTTTAACATTTATACAAAACACCTTGCAGTTTATAAAATGAGTAAAAATAGTTCTATGCAGCTGAATAAAATATTTAAATGCTGCCTTCACATTACCTACTTTTACTTTGATAATTAAAGAACATTTTGCTGACAATGCTACAGACTTTCACTGAAGTAACATCAGCTGCTAACAGTAATGTAAAAGACAGTTTACATGACATTTGTTCATCACACAGGTCCAACATAATGCCTGTCAGTCAGAGCAAGGTAAAGAGACTGAAACATATTTAATTAGAACGTTCATCAGGACTAAAGAAGAAGAAGTATGGTGAATAATAATATATGTCTTGTGTACTTTGTACAGCAGACACATAATGATGCCTCAACTTACTGCATAACTATGAACCTCCAAGATCTGCTCCATCACACCACATGATGGAGCTGATTAATATGAGTCATCACTTTGGGTTCAGCATCTGTGAATGAATAAAAAAGACAGAGTCCAGGTGGAGGGTGGAGGAGGTGGAGGAGTCTCAGTGTGTCTGCAGAGACTGTGTAGAAGGACAGAGCAGCAGCAGAGCAGTCCAGATACACTGATGATTCTCTTTCAGATCCAGAGGAACACACAGGGATGATGGTGGACTTGACAGTGGAGCTGTTCTCAGAGCAGTTCAGACTGCAGCACTGAGAGTCTTCTCCACTTCTTCTGGTTCCTCTGTCAGTCACTGCTGGATGAAGCTCTCCTCTCCACTCTACCTCCCAGTAACATGGACCAATCAGAGCTGCTGCTGCTTCAACCTCTCTGGATCATCAGGACACAGCTCGTCCTCTATCAACACACACACTGTCCTCTTCACTCTCTCCTTTAGAAAGATAACAGCCTCCAGCTGTTGAGAGAAGAAGACAGACAACAGAGGTGATAAATCAGTGTTTACAGAGACTCACTTCATCAGCTGTCAGTCACTGATGCAGCACATCCAGTATAAAAGAGCAGCAGGGACTTCAGTCCTGTTCAGAGCAGAAGTGGAGCAGCTGTGTAGTGTAGCAGCTTCCTCTCAGCTCTCATGTTAACGTATTGGAGTGAAGACACTGAGCTGGAAGCTCACACACCTGCAGAGACTTTTAGCATCAAGTCTGTTTCCTCTGAACATTTCACTCAAGTCCACAGTGGAAATAAACTGCTGAGTCATGAAGCTTCATTACTGCACAAACAGTTTAGTGATGGATTCACTGCTGTTACATGTCAACTCATGTTCCATTTAAAGAAAGAGTCTCTGTGTGTTGATGAACATCTGATCTGCTTCTGAAATATCAGCTGACAAATAAACATGGAGGCTGTCACTGAAAGTATCTGACAGATGGACAGATATACAGATGTGATCACTGGACTTCAGCAGAGGTTCTGCTCTGTATCAGACCACATGCTGACAAAATGTCATGATGCTTCTCTGAAATCAGAGCCAGTGATTTGCAGGCTGCAGTCAGACTGATCTCAGAGCTGTGACAAAGATCAAACTCATCAATTCTTTAGTGCTGAAATGAGACAACAAACAGTCTCAGATTAGATGTGATGGTAGGACAGTTGGACCAATGAGGACAACTGTCTCTACACATCCTGTGAGGATGTCAGCTGTGATCCAGCTTTATTTCCTGTTGACATGAACACAACAACAACAGATCACAATTAGCTTGTGGCTGCTGTGACTGGCTGACTGTCCTCTGCGTCTCTGTCTTTCTGTCCCATCCTGAGGCCTGTCCCTGTTCTCCTCTCACAGCTTCAATGAGGAAAGCAGCCACTGAGAAGGTTGGAGGTTTACAGGAGACACTGGATCTTTGCTTTGATACTGAACTGTGTTTAGTACAATACTGATGAAAGCAGCATGGACTGACTCCAACCCTCTACTGACCTCAGAGTCTCCAGTCCACAGTCTGGACTCTGCACAAGATCAGACAGATCCTTCAGTCCTGAATCCTGCAGGTTGTTCATCCACAGGTCCAGGTGTCTCAGATGGGAGGGGTTGGACTTCAGAGCTGAGGCCAGAGAAGCACAGCTGATCTCTGACAAACTGCAGTAACTCAACCTGAATAAAGAATAAAAGATGTGAGTTTAGGAGACAAAGTTCCTGCTTGAAAGCGTTGAGTGTTTCATCATCTGTTCAGAGCTGAAGAAGGTTGAGAATGTACAAGTTTGGAAAATGGAAACTCCAAACACCTGAACCAACAGGATGCAGCTTAAAACAGTCAGATACTAAAAGTCAAACACAGCTCTCATTAATATTAATGACAACATGCTGCTGCTTCAATAAAGACATAGTGACTTCAGCTCGGTAGCTTTGTTGTCCCCAGTGTCTGCTGCTTGACCTTGTCCTTATGAACAGTCAACTTAGAAATTTAAAGGATGGAAGCAACCTGACGCTCACTGTATCCCTCTGCCAGTAAAGCCAGAATTTTCCTCTTTTTCTCTCTTTTCTCAAACAAAACTTTTCTTTTCAACTGTTTTGCCATGGTCAATAGTTATTTTATTGATTGCTATTACTTTTGAGGTACTACCAGCACTGTTTGTGCCATCCATCCAGTCCTATTGCAAGAGCATAGTGATGACCACAGCAGTGGTTTTATACTTTTCCTCATTAAATAGGATTTGGTTCAGGTGATCACCTAATCAGTACCTCATTAAGTAGACTGAGGTGTGCTTGTGTTGGAATTCAACATACACAGGAATGGAATGGCTGTCATACCTGTAGAGATATTGATTTCAGAAGAATTTGCAGTGGTCTCTCAATTTTTTCCAGAGCTGTTTCTGAGTCACTTTGACTTTAGTCTCATCACTTTCTAGTCGTGTTGGAAGAAGAAAATACTGAATATATATTTGTTGATGTGAGTGTGGAAAAACTTGGATGTGATTTAAAGAGTGAAGCTTTTTCTTGTTAAATGAAGCTTTGAAATCTGTAGCTCAATATTGCTCTGCCACAGTCAGTGGACTAAACCACAGAAGAAGAAAACAGACTTTACCATGAAGATCCTCAGTGTGGATCAGTATAATATCAGTGTGATGTCTGCACTTTACTGTCAGCACAACTTTCACATCATATTCATCTCAGCACACAAGTAAACAATGGAGTCTGACCTCAGAGTCTCCAGTCCACAGTCTGGACTCTGCAGAAAACCACACAGATGATTCACTCCTGAATCCTGCAGGTTGTTTCCACTCAGGTCCAGGTGTCTCAGATGGGAGGGGTTGGACTTCAGAGCTGAGGCCAGAGAAGCACAGCTGATCTCTGACAAACTGCAGTTTATCAACCTGAATAAAGAATAAAAGATGTGAGTTTAGGAGACAAAGTTCCTGCTTGAAAGCGTTGAGTGTTTCATCATCTGTTCAGAGCTGAAGAAGGTTGAGAATGTACAAGTTTGGAAAATGGAAACTCCAAACACCTGAACCAACAGGATGCAGCTTAAAAACAGTCAGATACTAAAAGTCAAACACAGCTCTCATTAACTTCAGTCACTATAAACATCACAGATCATAAAGCAAAGAGTGAAGAAACATTTCTTTCTGTCTTAATGTGGAATATTTGCTTTGTATGTGAAGAAATATAAAAGTCAACTGAAGGTGAAGATGAAATTGTTCCAAAGTAAAGAGTCAATTAGCAAGTGTTGGATTTTGAATCTTCATTCAATGAGTTTGAAATATGAAGCTGAACAAGATGCTCAGTGTGGATCAGCATCAAATCTCTGAGCTCAAATCTCCTTCAAAAAGTCCCACATTCACACTCAGGTTTAACAGTTTGGAAGAAAGTTTTCAAAGTGTTCACTAAGGTTTCAAATGAAATCTTTCATATTGTGTGAAATCATAGTTTGAGCCTTTGATGTTTTGAGTGTGACTGAAGTTTGTGTTGAGAGTTTGAGAAGCTGCAGACATTCAGCACATGTGCAGTGTGTTGAATGAGACATTTCATCACATTCCAGTCATGTGTCTTTGGTCCAAAGCAAGTTCAGCTTCATCCAACACTGTCTGCTCACACATTTGAATGTGCTGTTCCAGCATTGCATTCTGGGATTCCTGGCCCCACCTTCCTGGTGGCTGTCAGCTTAGGGGGGGTCTGTGTCCCACAGTTTGTGTCCCTGTGACAAAGACACAGTGGGACGTTGACACCCAGTGGGCTCAGTGATTGGTCGGCTGTGTGGAGCTGAGAAAGGAGCCAGGGTTTGAACTTCTCTCTCTGCTCTGTTTTCATTGCTTCCACAAATATTTGTGTCCCTGTTCAGCTCAGCAGCTGAGTGTAGCTCTATGAATGTCTTCAGGAGACACTGTGTGAAAATGTCCTCTCCGTATTTAAACCATGGTGACGTGTCCTCTCTGTGACAGCAGGCTTTTCACTGTGCCTGTGAGTGAGGCCATTGGGAGCAGCTATGAACACTTGTGCCTTCAGACCTGCTCACACGTGTTGTACAGATCAGTTCTTGTCAAACATCCTGATCTCAATGAGACTTTGTGAATAACACAAGCTCAACTCAGTCAAACTGCTGACACTGTCAATGTGGACTGTAAGAGTCAGAATCCAAATCATTTTCAAAGCTTTAAAAATCACTTTGAAAATCAGAGTCAGCACTTTCACAACTTCCTTTCAACCATTTCACACTTTGAATGTTAGAAATTCTGAAGGAGATTTGACCTAATAAACACTGAATAAAGCACAACTTTCACATCATATTCATCTCAGCACACAAGTAAACAATGGAGTCTGACCTCAGAGTCTCCAGTCCACAGTCTGGACTCTGCAGAAAACCACACAGATGATTCACTCCTGAATCCTGCAGCTTGTTGTCACTCAGCTCCAGGTGTCTCAGATGGGAGGGTTGGACTTCAGAGCTGAGACCAGAGAAGCACAGCTGATCTCTGACAACCTGCAGTTGATCAACCTGAATAAAGAATAAAAGATGTGAGTTTAGGAGACAAAGTTCCTGCTTGAAAGCGTTGAGTGTTTCATCATCTGTTCAGAGCTGAAGAAGGTTGAGAATGTACAAGTTTGGAAAATGGAAACTCCAAACACCTGAACCAACAGGATGCAGCTTAAAACAGTCAGATACTAAAAGTCAAACACAGCTCTCATTAACTTCAGTTAGGGGTGGGTGATATGGCAAAAATATCACATCACGATTTTTTAATGGTAAAATCACAATCACGATTTTATCACAGTTCATTTTTACAGTGAAGTTAATTTAGAACCAAACTATTCTCTATGTAAAAACTTAGCCCTAAAGATAAAAGAGTCACCTCTTTCCACCGTTTGCTACTTCTCTCACACAGCGTGCTTTTATCAAAGGCTTGTGTTATAGCTGGTTGTTTCTGTGTAATGTCTTTAGCCGTTACCACTGGCTGATGTGTGGTTGGCCTCGCTGCTTGGCTCTCAGCTAATTGTTCTGGATGCTGCCTCTTCAGGTGGTTAAAGAGGTTCGTTGTGTTTGCGCTTTGTCGTTTGGAGAAAACCCAAACCAGTTCCATACGCAGTGTTGGGGAGTAACGGAATACATGTAACGGCGTTACGTATTCAGAATACAAATTCAGAGTAACTGTATTCCATTACAGTTACAGTTTAAATAGATAGTATTCAGAATACAGTTACATTGTTGAAATCAATGGATTACGTGACGATACTTCTCTGTTTCACGAGTTTATATTTATTCTCTAAAATGAACAAAGGCAACCCGATGCGTTTCCCAGAAGCCCCAGCTCCACGAAAACAAACGGAAATAAACGAGCTATTCGCCTGATCAGTCGGACAGAATGGAGTCGGACGAGGAGCAGCAGGAGCGAGAGCTTGAGCCGCAGCCGGCAAAACAGAGCCGGGACAGGAATGCGTTGGCCAAAACAGAAACACCGTTACATATTCTGAATACGTAACGCCGTTACATGAACTCCGTTACTCCCCAACACTGTCCATACGACTGAACTGGAGTTCTTTTTGGGGACCAACTCCAAGCGTTCACTTTCGTTGTCAGCCATGGCTACCCGCTACACCTTGACTGAAACAGCGAGGCTAGTAAAAAAAAAAAACAGCACTGCTCGTACTTCACCATGATTGGTTGGTCATGTTCACGTGAAGCGGGCTGTTAGTTGCCCAAGGAAAAAAAAAAAAACCTCGTGCGTCTGTGCGCAAGCATAGAGCTGCAATTAATAGAATGTGTCCTATAGACGATAATACGATCTCTGTCCTCTGGCAGATCGTCAACACTTTCTAATCCTTCACGATCTAATATCGTCATATCGCACACCCCTAGTATATGTATATTATGTGTACATAACTATACACTGCTGCACAACTGTACATACCACCATTAGAGAACCATGGCTCTATTTTTCTATTATAAATGTACACACTGCACACCTGACAGGTTATATTTTTACATTGTATATATTATTGTACATTTTATTTTTTTAATCTTATTATTAATATTATTGTTATTTTTATTGTCATATATATATATATATATATATATATATATATATATATATAAGTGCTGCCAGTTAGCTGTCAACTTGTCCTTTCCTTTCTTTTTGTGACTGTTTTACTTGCTGCTGTAACATAATTTTTCCCCTGAGGGATGAATAAAGTATATCTATCTATCTATAAACCAACAGTGTGGTCCTTTAAGTCTTTGCTCCTTAACAATTTAACAAGTCAATTTAACTCAATGAGAAAAGACCACAATTTACACACTTGTGTTAAATATCAAAACGCACACACACACACACACAAAACTGACATTAGTCCTGACACTTCATTGAAATGAACTTCAAGTGTTTTTCAATTGATTGGCACAAATATTAGTTCTGAGGATCTTCTGTATATTGTGATAAAATGGACTTTGAACAACTCACACTGGACATTTTCTACACTTCATTTAGAAAACATTAGTCTGCTGACTGTGACAAATACCAGTGTGTGAGTTCTGAAGGTTTCATTGAAGTCAACAGACATTATTCATGACAACTGACTGAAATGAAGTGAAACTGAAGGAATAATTCTTAGTCTGAGATAAGAAAAAGTCACAATATGGAACAACAACTATTTCAAATCTCATTCATTCATTCATTCAAGATGAATGGATTCAAGCTCTGGATGAAGATAAACCAGGCTCAGTTGTGGATTAAAGATCTAAGATCTACAACAGTAACAGACAGTGAACTGACCTCAGAGTCTCCAGTCTACAGTGTGGACTCTCCAGAAAACCACACAGCAGCTTCACTCCTGAATCCTGCAGGTTGTTGTTGTAGCTCAGGTCCAGGTGTCTCAGACTAGAGGACTGGGAGCTGAGAACTGAGGACAGAGCTTCACAGCTTCTCTGAGAGGTTACAGCTGCTCAGTCTGAAGAGGAAGCAATGAAGAAAAGTCAAATAACATTTGTGTTGAAAGGACAATCAAAGGAACAAAACTCTCAGTTTGCTCTGCAGCTCACAGCAAACTAACAGACCTGCATTTGAAAACTGGGCCAAACATCAAACACAGATTTGTTGAGTGAAGCAGAAATATCAGCTCTTTATCCACCTGCTAACCAATGAGGAGTTTCTACATTGATGATCATCTTTCATTGGCTCTGATTCAAATTCTTTCAGTTTTATTCTCAAAGAGTTGGAGACATGACAGTTAAATATGACACAATCAGTAATAAACAGACATGTACAGTCAAGGCCATAAGTATTTGGACAGTTAGACATGATATGTTATTTGGGCTCTCAGTACATTGACTTTAAAATATAATAATAGATACTACAGTCAATGACTGCAAAGGATTTTACAATAAATATTAAATCTGATGAGTTTGTTTTACTTCATGTGTATTTGTCCAGTTACTTTTGAACCACTAAAAGGGCTGAATCTCCCACACAGTTCTTTCTATACTGATGTCAACCTGCTCAAATTAAAGCTGAGACTTGGCTCTTTAATGTAGGATCCATTATTTTAATTCAGATTCAATGTGATGAAGCTCAGAGCTCAGAGATGATGATCAGGAATTAAAGAAGAGAGGAATTTATTTTCCCTCCTGCTGAATAAAATAGCAGAGTCTTTATATAATGATGAATAAATCCAACTATCTATACACTTACAGAGCTTTGTTAGAGGCTTTGACAACTGGCAGCAGCTTCAGAAGAGCCTCCTCTGAAGCAGAGTATTTCTTCAGGTCAAACACGTCCAGATCTTTTTCTGATGACAGTAAGATGAAGACCAGAGCTGACCATTGAGCAGGAGACAGTTTATCTGTGGAAATACGTCCTGAACTCAGGGACTGTTGGATCTGCTCCACTAGAGAACGATCATTCAGTTCATTCAGACAGTGGAACAGGTTGATGCTTTGCTCTGCAGAGGGAGTCTCTTCAATCTTCTTCTTGATGTACTGGACTGTTTGCTGATTGGTCTGTGAGCCACTTCCTGTCTGTGTCAGCAGACCTCGTAGGAGAGTCTGATTGGTCTGCAGTGAAAGACCCAGGAGGAAGCGGAGGAACAAGTCCAGGTGTCCATTTGGACTCTGTAAGGCCTTGTCCACAGCCCTCTGGTAGAAGTCTGCAAATTTACCTGTTATTATTCTGACTCCTTTAGAGGATGATTTCTTTCTTGAAAGCAGATTGACTCCAGACTTGATGAAGGTCAGATGGACATGAAGAGCAGCCAGAAACTCCTGAAGACTCAGATGGACGAAGCAGAACACCTTGTCCTGGTACAGTCCTCTCTCCTCTTTAAAGACCTGTGTGAACACTCCTGAGTACACTGAGGCTGCTCTGATATCAATGCCACACTCTGTCAGGTCTGATTCATAGAAGATCAGGTTTCCTTTCTGCAGCTGCTCAAAAGCCAGTTTTCCCAGAGACTCAATCATCTTCCTGGTCTCTGGACTCCAGTGTGGATCTGTCTCAGCTCCTCTATCATACTTAACATTCTTCAGTTTGGACTGAACCACCAGGAAGTGGATGTACATCTCAGTCAGGGTCTTGGGCAGCCCTCCTCCCTCTCTGGTTTCCAACACATCCTCCAGAACTGTAGCAGTGATCCAGCAGAAGACCGGGATGTGGCACATGATGTGGAGGCTTCGTGAAGTCTTGATGTGGGAGATGATCCTTCTGACCTGCTCGTCCTCTCTGAACCTCTTCCTGAAGTACTCCTCCTTCTGTGGGTCAGTGAACCCTCTGACCTCTGTCACCATGTCAACACACTCAGGAGGGATCTGATTGGCTGCTGCAGGTCGTGTGGTTATCCAGAGGCGAGCAGAGGGAAGCAGTTTCCCCCTGATGAGGTTTGTCAGCAGCACATCCACTGAGGTGGACTCTGTAACATCAGTCAGGATCTCAGTGTTGTGGATGTCCAGAGGAAGTCGACACTCATCCAGACCGTCAAAGATGAACAGAACCTGGACCTCTTCAAACCTGCAGAGTCCTGCTTCTTTGGTTTCAGGAAAGAAGTGATGAACAAGTTCCACCAAGCTGAACTTTTTCTCTTTCAGCACATTCAGCTCTCTGAATGTGAATGGAAATGTGAAGTGTATGTCCTGGTTGGCTTTGTCTTCAGCCCAGTCCAGAGTCAACTTCTGTGTTAAGACTGTTTTCCCAATGCCAGCCACTCCCTTTGTCATCACTGTTCTGATTGGTCCATCTCTTCCAGGTGAGGCTTTAAAGATGTCTTCTTGTCTGATGCTTGTTTCTGGTCTGGCTGGTTTCCTGGATGCTGTTTCAATCTGTCTGACCTCATGTTCATCATTGACCTCTCCAGTCCCTCCCTCTGTGATGTAGAGCTCTGTGTAGATCTGATTCAGAAGGGTTGGGTTTCCTGCTTTAGAGATCCCCTCAAACACACACTGGAACTTCTTCTTCAGAGTAGATTTAAGTTTACGTTGACAAACTGGAACAACATGTCCTGAATGAACAAATAAGAAACAACATCAATGACTGATTCATAAAGAAAACATGACATGTTCATCCCCCTAAAGAACACACATGAACATATTTCCCTCCATGTCTTGAGACGATAGTAAATGTCCCATTTGTCCATCATGTTGAATCTTTAGAGAAATCCTCTTACTGCTGTGCAGACAGTCAGCCAGCTCCTCCTGCTTCATTCTCCTCAGGAAGTTCACTGTGATCTTCACAAAAGCCTCTCTGCTGCTCCTCCTCTGCTCTTCATCCTCACCGTCCAACACCTCCTCATCCTCCCTCTGACTCTCTGAGCATTCTGGGTAATCTGGACTCACAACCTTCTGGATCTTCTTCAGCTCCTTCTTCACAAAAGTGACAATGTTCTCCTCCAGCAGCTGGAACAGAAAACTATATGAATGACACAATCAAAGTAAAACCATGGAGCCAAACATCAGATCCATGTTGGACGCACTGACAATCCATTGCTCTAAAAAGTGCAGCATGGAGATTATTGTCAACACAACAGATGTCAAAGTAGTTGTTGTCCATGTACAGACCATAAATATGGAGTCCAGGTGTGTTTGATGCTGCTGGGCAGACTGAGCACTGGGAACCTCTGAGCTCTCCTGGTCCACTCTGTGGAGGAATCATGAAGAATTAGCTCACATTATGTTTGCAGCATCTGTGAGTGTTTTATGCTTTGTACACAAACAACAGCTGCTTTTATGTTCTGTGGTGACTGTCCTGATTAAAGCAAACACTACTGTGCTGTGACATTCTCAATGAGAGGAAACAAGCAATCAGTTCTGTACCTCATGACCTAGAGTCATCACAACAAGTCCACCTTTTAAATGATGGGTTTTAAGGACTCACACTGGGTTTGACAGAAGTCTCACCTCTGCTACAGGACACTAACACAAACACTGGAACTGGATAGGTGCTGAGTTACAGGGAGTTTTAGTTCTGATCTGAATGACACATATAAGAACATAAGACGTGTTTTTCTTGAAAAGAGAAGCATCAACTTTGCCACTAAAGCCTGTGTTTCAGCCTGATCATGTTCATATACTGTGTCATTCATGAAGCCTGGAGACAAAACACAATCACTTCATCTTTCATAGAAGACCAGTTATACAGGACAGCTGTCTGATACATTTTAAACTCAGCTGCAGCTCACTTCTTTGCAGCAGAGGGAGGCTGTCCTTTGAAATGAATGGGGTGATTCATTGACCTGTCACTCTTCATGGACACACAGCTGGGCTCAGGTACAGGGAAGTCTGGTCTCTGATAGATCCTGGTCAACACAGAGATTAGGACCATCACGGACATGGGGACAGGGACAACATATCTATTATTCATACAGTGTTCTCATAGTAAAGAAGAAAACATGTAGTCAGTTGCAGCTCACTTCTTTGCAGCAGAGGGAGGCTGTCCTTTGAAATTCATGGGGCGACCCATTGACCTGTCACTCTTCATGGACACACAGCTGGGCTCTGGTCCATGTTCAGGTCCAGGTCCAGCAGAGTCTGGTGTGTGCTGCTGTTCTGGCCTTCAACACAACACACACAGAGCTTTGAGTGTGAATAATGATGGTGCAGTGATGTGAGTGCTGAGCTCTGACATGGAGAAGAGTCATGGACAGTTAGAGATCCTCATCTCACCTCTGAGCTTTGGTCTGGATCTCATGGTCCCCACACAGACTGCTTTTTAGGGAGGGGCTCCCTCCTCTCTGTCCTCACACTGATTCATGATGCTGAATTCACATCCACATCAGCTCACACACACTTTCTACCTTCATCTGGAGAGAAAACACAAATCATTCATCTGCACATCAACTGAAATCCTCCTCAGGATTTACTAAAAATATATTGAAACACAGGACTCAGTTCATGTGCACAGGACTTCACTTAACGCACACATATATTATAGGGGCCGTGACCTTTGTTCACTTTTTACTGTTGAGAACGTCTTTTGACATCACACTGCTCAATGTTAAAATGCACAGTGTCTTTAAGTTTATGTTTCAGTTCCTGAGTTTCTGTGTTAAAATAAAAGGAATCAAAATGACACTAAAAACAATTCAGAGCATTATCCAGCTCTGTGTCTGAGTTCCAACCATCTAAAAGACACGAGTACTGCGCTCTGTGCTCTGAAGGCCTGCAGTAGTTTTCATGCTTGCCCAGGCTGAACCAAGTTTGTTTGCTGCCATCTTGTTTTCCAGTTCTGATTTGTAATCCTGCTTTGACTGATTTGGTAAATCATGGTTTGTTGTTGGGAAATATTTGAACACGCTTACAGGGAATGATCATATCCCTGCAAAAGACCATGTATGAGCATGTTATGTCCACCAATGAGTCCAAATTATCCCCACAGGACTGTGTGAAAACATCCCAGTCCATGCAGTTAAAACATCCCTGGAGGCAGAGCACTGACTCATCTGTCCAGACCTTTATGTCCCTGATCTTTCCTCCATCATTTGTCCTGTAGAAAGATCAGCTGCTCCTCCACTGATTGGCTCTTCTTTCCTCTTTCATATCTTTCACACACGATTCAGAGACGACCATTTCCATTCACTGACACACAGATGGACTGAGATCCACTGATTTTATCTGACAATCTGTTTGTCTGCAGTGTTTCTGTAGAAAATGACTTGAAACAAGCTGCAGGTGATTATTCCACACAAAACAACTGAGACTCAGTTCATTTCTCCTTAATATTATTCCAGGGGCCTGTTTAGTTGGGGCCTCTGGCACCTTCCTGCCTTTTCTAATAGTAAAGTCTGAACTATATGAAGCAGCAACAACAAACCAAAACCAAACCAAACAGCAGAGACACAGATAGACATCAATAAAAACAGCAAATATGTCCTGACAGACAGTTTTTCTGTTTGTACTGTGACCAGCCACAGAGATATAATCACCTATCAGAGCTGCTGAGATGCTTTATTGTGAGAGTATTTATGGATTTGGGTCTTTATCATCTAATTCATCAGGTAGAGTTTGTCCTGATAGGACCAGGAGGCCTCTGACTCTGTGGATGGAGTGTTAACTGTCTCTCTGAAAATCACATAGAGTCTGAAAAACCCTGTCAGTCCCTCTGAGCTCAGTCCCGTAGAGTTCATCTAATGACAGAGAAAGTCAGAGCTGTTCTCCAGCCGCTGTCCGGCCGAGCTCAGACCGCATTTAGCGGCTCAGACTGCGGGAGAGCAGCGGCTCAGGTCCGCCTCCTCCACAGGCTGATTCAGGCAGGAAAAGCTGCCTTCAGTCAGCAGTAAGTGGAGCCACAGACTAACAAAAGCTCCGTGTTCAGCTACTGACCATCAGCTCAGTCTGCTTCTACTCTGACTCCACCGCTTCTACTGCAAATATCCACACAACATGGCGGAAAATGAATAAATGAAGAGAAACAAACTGCTGCGTCTCTTCGCGCCGCCATGTGAAATAACGGACATCTTCACTTTACAGTGACAACTCAGAGTCTACACAACTAAGCACCTCAACGCAGTTTAAAAAAAAAAAACAAAAATACAAAAACAAAACATCCAAAAAACTCGAACATCAGATAATTCAGGTAACTACAGGAAGTGTTGACGAGTAAAACATTCAAAGTGCGGACATTTACCTTCAGACAGAGAAAATCATCTGCGCCACAAACTTCGGTCAAAGTGAAAGTAAACTTGAAGCTACCGTGGAGTACAGTGATGGGAATTCCGACTCTTTTAAGAGAGCCGGATCTTATGGCTCGGCTCACTAAGAAGAGCAGCTCTTTCGGCTCCCATGTGACTCACCAGATTTATTTGTTACTTAAATTAACTTGTTGCTTAAATTAACTTATTACTAAAATAACGTATGTTAAATACTGTAAAATTAATTACCAATGTGCAAAACATACATTATATCAAGTGTTTATTATTTATATGGCTAGGCTAAACATTAATTATTATAGGAAATACACTGTAAAAGAATTTAATGGAGGTTGTGCACTGTGTAAAATGGCAACAAAGGTGACACAGGATATATCCAATAAACAATGATGGTCATAGATGAGCTCTGGATGAACTTACAACCAGGGGATGAACTGTAAAATATTACAACAGTGTAATGAACTTGTATAAAATAAAAAGCAGCAGATGTATTGTAAAGTGGAAGTTAGGCTGCACTGTTAAAAACACAACAACCAGGGTGACAACGTGGAAAACATCACAGGGGAAAGGACTGTTAGAAATATGTGATGCAGCGTGAAAATGAAAACGACCAATGACAACATCAGCAGTAAAAGTACACAAGTATTATCAGCAGTCAGAGGATTCACTGTAAAACATGACAAACAACGTGAACACCAGGTATACACTGTAAAAATGACAGATGAAGCTAAAAAGTTTCTATCTTAGTTTTTTCTCAGATCTTTCAGATAAACTGTGGCAGCATTTTAGTTTGAACTCAATCAGCTCAGTTGTCCCAAGATTCAGAGAAAGACAAAACACTGATGTTCACAATGATACTTTTAATGTGAAAGGACAAGATCATGATTAGAATCTTTAAAAAGTAAAAGTCAGCAACATTTTTCTCCTGTAATAATCGTAGCTTCCATCTTCAAAGGACTGGAAGAGGAAGAAGTTTACAAGGAATCATTTAGAAGAGTTTAACAAATAAACTGCTTTAATACATGAATGTGAAAAGGTGTGTGTGAGTGAAAGAGACAGACATGTACAGACTGAACTATCTGTTCAACAGTGAGAGAGTTTCTCTAACAGGAGGAGACTCTCTCTGCTACACTCTGCACAGAGACACTGAGGAATCAGACGACCAGAGCTCAAACCCAGGATACAGAGGTTCAGTGAATGTGGTGTTGTTTTGTAATCTGAATGCTGGACCTCAGAGCTCAGAGCTGAGGCCAGAGAAGCTCAGCCTTCCTCAGTGATCAGACATCAGACAGCCTGCAGACACACACAACATCACACAGGAACCCTCTGTCAACACCTGCTGGTCTGTTTTATTGTACTTTTTTGTTCATATTTTTGTTTTTCTTCCACATTCAAAATTGTCTCAAGCGCTTTTACAGAGACCCAGAGCCTGACCCCAGAGCAAGCACTTAAGGCAACAATGGCAAGAAAAAACTCTTTTAACAGGAAGAAACCTTGAGCAGAACCTGGCTCAGATGGGGGACCCACCTGCTGATGGCCGGGCTGGGTGAAAGGAGGAAAAGGAGGAAGATAGGACAGCTAGGAATGAAGGAGAGGAGGAGAAGAACATGCTGCATATAAAACATGATACAAACAGGGTTGGCAGTGAACAATGTTAGAGAGCCAGCATTCAGATTACAGAACAGTTAGTTGATACTGTGTGCTCAGCAGGTTACAGTTATGATAGGAAACAGAGCACAGAAGCAAAAAGCTGCAGAAAGGTACAGAGAAAGAGAGACCAGAGAGAAACAAGCACAGGACTATGGGACAGAGAGGACACAGAGTTAATGACATGGAATAAATGCTAATACATGTGAGAGTGGGTCTGAGGAGAGAAGAGGTGTGCAGAGGATCATGGGAAGTCCCCCAGCAGCCTAGGCCTATAGCAGCATAACTAAGGGATGGTTCAGTTGCCTGAGCCAGCCCTACTATGGGCTTTATCTTTAACTATAACAGTGTCTATAGAAATAATTGTGACTAACTCAGTGCTGGTGCAGCTGTTTGAGAAAATGATCTACATTCTGCATGACTGTGTTTTAACTGCTTTTATGTCCCGACTTGGGACAAACTGGACTTGGGATCTGCGGGAAAAAAAGTGTAGGAGGAAAATAAGAGATGATAGAGAGATGATAGTGGAACTGCGATTTCATCAATTTGAAGTTACACTGAAAAAATGGAGCCATATGGGAAAAATAAAAGTGTAAACAGTTATAATTGTTTTGTACTGTAGAGAGAACAGCAGTCGTCTCTGCCTCTTTCCATGGTGCTGACTGAGAGCTTGTTAATGCTTCAAGTAGTCAAAGTAGCAACTCTCATAAACCTTCAAATTATTATTTTTTTAAACTAATTGTCTTCATCCTGTGTTGCAAATAATATGTGTGAACTTCATTATGGAGGCTAATGGGCTCATTATTGGCTAATTGCAGCAGGTTACTGCCATCAAGCCTGGAGGACACTTTATGCTACTTCCAACAGGATTTCAGCAGATATATTAACATGAATGTTGTACACACTCCTTCTATCTGTTAGTAGTTGTGTACAGTTCAGCTGCTGCTGTTCTTGGTGCTGCTGAGTGGAAAAGCACTTTTATTTGTGGAGCATCTATCAAATCAGTCCAGAGTGAGTCCTCAGGGTCTAAAAGATCTCACAGCTTCTTCTCTCAGTCAACACAGCCTCAGATTCACCAACATTAGCTTGACACACTGACATCCAAAGGTTTGCTGGAGGACAGAAACACTGTGGGCTGGAAATGAATTATGAAACAAGGCTCTAAGTGAAGTTCTTTGTTCTTTCTATCCTGTGACAGTGGAAATAAAAAGTTGTGTTGAGTAAATGTCCATCATTTACACTTACTGTGTTGGACAGTAAATAATAATAATAATGTTTCTTCTGTAGATGTTCTCACTGCAGCTCGAGGGAAGAATAAAAAGTAAAGAAACAGCTTCAGTGGCTCTGACAGAACTAAGTGGAATAAATCTGCTGTCACACTTGTTTGCACACAGATAACTGGCTTGTTTAGAATGTGTGTTTAGAATTATAAAGGCAGATACTTGAGTCTGACTCATGTTGTTTCCTGCATTAATCAGATCATCTTCTGTCTTAAGGAAAATAAACTTGCACGCATGTATTTAAACTGCACATGGTCAGTGTCAGTGAACATCTCACAGCTTTAATATATGATTAAAGAACTTTTTTTTCCTCTGGACATTAGACAGTGTCCACTGTGACTGTCCACCTGAGTATGGATGTTTAACGGTGCAGAGACAGAATAACAGAGACAAACTGCTGGCTAAGGGACAGAGGACTCACACAGACACAGTCTCTTCCTCTCTGGATAACAGTTCCGGTAGGGGTCGCTAATGTCCGTGTGAAAGCAGCAGAAGAAGCAGCGACAGAGTCTCCAGCTCTTGTGTTCATCAGCAGCGTTCACACTGGGATTTCTTCCTCCGCTCGGCTTCATCTGCAGCGCTTTCTCTTCTGGAAATGAACCGCTGGACACGGAGCTTCGTCGGGAAGAGCGCGGAGCTTTTGCACCTGACTAAAGGACACCATGCTTTACTTCTGGATACACACCGTGTGGATCCCCGCCGTCGCTTTCCTCTTTGGATTTCAAGGCAAAGGATCGTTTCACTCTTTTCATTTCATGTCCTGGCGTTTTCCACTAGGAAACACCGGAGCTGAGAGGGAAATTCCAGCTACCGTGGATGTTTATTGTGCGTGTGTCCGTCTGATGCTGACTCGAGTTGTGAAGGTCTGTGAAGTGACGTCCCTTCCTGAAAACACCTGACATGACAGAGAGGTCTGCGCTCCTCACGGCGAAGCCTCTGACTTTCTGCTGCTTCCTGTTACAGCAGAGCTCTGTTTGCTCTAAATGAAGTTAGTGATGAGTGGAGCTGAGCCGAGCTGACAGCAGTCTTCATGTACAGTAGCAGTGTGTGACACAGAGAGCAGAGCAGCCTCAGAGGCTGATGGTACAGCTGACAGCTTCAGTACAGTCTCCTCTCAGCACAGAAACATGTGGAGCCTGTTGGACTGTCTCCACTGCTGGACTTATTTCTGAGAGCTGGTCTCTCTGATGAAATGTGTGTGTGTGACATTTGTATTAGGCCGTATGCAAGTTAGCTTGTGTGTATTGTTAAATAGCTGTAAATACCAAACCTAACCACAGAGTGGACTCTGGATACAAACCCCAGTCTCCCACCTCCACTGCTGTTAATAAACTTCATTACCTCATTCATTCAGAAAATCTGTTTCCTCTGAACATCATCCAGCCACATTATGTTTCACACATAATGGATTTGCTTTTCCACACTTTACTACAGTTTAGTGTATTTAGTGTATGTGGTTGTAGTGAGCGAGGGAGTGAGAGAATGAATAGAGGAAGACAGATGGATCAACACGGTGAACAAAACATACAGGTGTACAATGACAGTGTTGTGGTAAAGCTGAGTTACAATCCAATATCATAATACAGAGAAGGAATATATACTTCATTAAAATGAGCAGTGAAAGAGCACAGACGAGTCACATCAATTCACTGAACTCCTCCTGTCACAGTCACAGAATAATGATCACATTACTATAGAAACTTCTGGATAAATGATGGAACAGTTCCTCATTTTGTCTGACCAACAAGAAAATGTGTTTTCTTTGAATCATGAAAATCTTTAAAACAAGTTTTGTAAGAAGAAAAGTCAAAAATGACAGAAGACATTTTCTCCTCTCTCTTCAAAAACTTTCAGGAGTCATCATGAAGAAATAAAGTTACCACAACACCTCAGACCCACGGCGCAGGTGGCAGGGACTCCAGCTCATCACAGACTACAGAGAGAAAAAACTTGTCTCCAACTACACCACACTCCCTGATGAGCTCAACGAGTTTTATGATCGCTTTGACGGTGCCAACACCGACCAACCGAGAGGAGCTGTGGCCACAGAGGGGACACAGGACACACTGCTCTCTGTGACATCAGTGGAGGTGCAGGCTGCTCTACAGAAAACACACCCACGGAAAGCAGCGGCCCAGACCAAAGATTTACCAATGACCCTATGTATGTACAGAAAAGGTTCCAAATAAGTTACAATGATTGGTAATAACTTCCAATTGTCAATGTATATATCACCATAAACGCAAAACTTTCATTTTGGTTTCAAAGGGAAAATTGGGGAATTGTTTGGGTTTATTGCAGTGAATCAGAAAAGAAAAATTTATAATAAAAAGGGATCAAAGGAAAACCACAACACACAACAAACAAAAAACACAAACCACAACACACAAAATAAACAAAAAAAAAAAAAAAAAAGGCAAAAAACCAGGTAAAGCCATCTTAAGGAACTGGGGCTTAAATTTTAAAATACAAAAAAAAGAAATGATGTAAAAAAACAAAAATGGATCAAAAGGGGAAATGACCACGAAATGGATTTTACTGATTCCCCGAAATTTTTTAAAAATTTTTTCACCCCATAACCTTCAAGCTCTTTGAAATCATTATTTTTGGAATGAATAATTATTTATTTGGGGGTTCCCCGTTTAACCCTAAAAAAAATTATATTCCAATTTTGAGATCAGTTTTACTTTCCTGTAAAAAAATTTTTATGAAATTTAAAATTTTAAACAAAAAAGAAGAAAAAAAAGTTTTTCCCCTTAAAAGTAAAAATTTTGATCAAGGGTTTTTTTATTTTTACTGAACTGGGAAAAAATCTTGAAAAATTTTAATGTTTTCTTTTAACTACACTATGGTCAAATGATGATGTTCAAAAAGTGGATGTCATTTTTTTAAAAAAGGGGGTTTATTTTTTAAAGCCGGGGTTGTTGGTGCCCCGTGCCCCACCCCTAATTGTTAAAAAATATCATTTTATTGATGTCAGACTTACATTTCACCTTTTTATTTAAAGTTTCATCACAAATAGGACCCTTTTAAAAGGCAAAAAGAAGGTTAGACCATCCCTCCAAAAATTATAAAAGGGATAAACAGGGTTCCCCCCAAGGGCATAATATAAAAGGGGGGAAAATTTTTGGTGGTGGCGGCTGCATATTAGGATTCATTAAAAGAAATAAAAAAAAAATATGAAAAGTAAGGCCCAAAAAAAAAAACAGGTTTTAAACAAGTCTTTTAAAAATGGAAAAACTGGCAGAACATAAAAATACAACAATGTTTAAGTATTTAAAAACCTGAATGTTTTTTTGGGTTCCCCAAGTGAAAAACCTGCCAGTGATTAGAATTAAAACTTTTTTTTTAATTTTCATTTTTAAGAAAAAAAATAGGGACATTAATAATTATTTCCCCCGGAAACATAATTTTTACTGAGATGTTTAAGAAGCAAAACTGGTCTTTTAGGAAAACTTCCTTTTTAAACTTATTTTAAAAAAAACCCCAAAATAAAAAATTTTTTAATTAATGGTAAAATAATTTTTAAATAAACCTTAAAGAGTTTTTTGTTTGAATGTTCGCCTTTATACTTAATTTTTGAGATTAAAATATACTGTTTATTGAAAAATTAATGGAATTTCCCGTATTTTTTCAAAATTTAAAAATTCCCCTTTAGGGGAAATTTTCCACCCTTTTTACTTTTTTCAAAATATTTTTAAAAAATTTTACCAAATAGTTTATAATGAAATCCAAATATGTTTTTAAAATTTAAAGGTTACTGTTTGGAGCTTTAAAAACACTTTAAGTAAAAAACTCACAATTTATCCTGTGTACTTTTTTGATTTTTTAAATGCAAACCCCATTAAATTTTTAAGCTATTTTTGAAATCAATGTTGAAGGCCCAAAAATAAAAAATTTAAAATTTTTTAATTGAAATAAATTTACAGGGAAATTTAAGTTTTAGTAAAATTAAAAAGAAAAAAATTGGTCTTTGTGAGGAACAAAAAGCGCCTTTAAAAAGTCCAAAAGTCCCACCAGTTACCGGGTTTGTGAGGTTTACTTTTACTACCAATTTTTCAATTTTTCCTTCTGAATAAAAGTCCACTTTTTGTTTTTTGCAAACCCGAACCAAATCTTCAGTTTTTTATGATGCCTTTTTTTTTTTTCCGTGTGGATTTATTTTTGGGGATCAGGTGTCACGAAAAGTCGGGGGAAAAGGGAAAAGCGCCGTTTTCTGGGCGACCGCAGGGGAAAACCCAAAAGTCCTTTTCTTCTTATTCCCCGGGTATCAAAATGAAATTGAGCTGATTCAAAATAAAAGGAGTTTTGTATTTAAACTCCACTTACCTTGATGAAAGTTTTCCTGCCCGAAAGCTTTTTTAGGGGGGGGACCTGGACCCCCCCCCGCTCTGACCCCAAATGGTTGAACTCGGCCACACCTGGAAAATTTTTGCTTTCTCTTTTTTTGATAAATCTACGGGACCCAACTAGAGGGATGACAGGGTTTTTTAGGCCTGTTTGATTTTTTCAGAAAAAGAAACCCCCAAAGGTCAGAGGTTGGTCCTTCAGACAAATTTGGGGGAAAGAAAAGGAAATCCAAAAACTTTGTAAGATCCAGCCCTGAAGGGATTATATCCTGGGTTTTCAAACAGCAAACAGGAACTGTCTGTAAAATATTTGTTTTTTAGATGCATCTGTTTCCCTTTTGTTTGGTTTGGTTTGTTATTGCCTTTGTTCAATTTTTAGAAAAGGGGGTGCCAGGGCCCCAAACAAAGGCCCTGAAAATAAGGTAAGGAATGAGTCCGGTTTTTGGTGGGGAAAAAACCGCAACGTTTTACGCATTTACAAACACCCGTGGAAAACAGATTAAGAAAAAAGGGACTGCATTGGGCAGTAAAAAGGGGCCCCCTTGAATGGTGAAAGAAAAAAGGGGATTTTAACCACCGGTTTCTGAATAAAAAAAACACTTTAAAAATTTTCCAAATTTTTCCTGCCAAAAAGGTGGGGAAAGCACTACCTGTGTTGGGTTTTATGGGGTCAAAATCTCTTTTCCCTCCCCTTTGGGGCTCCTTATCAAACTTGGCTTGCTGCCCCATAAAACTGTTTTAAAAAGGGGAAAAAAAGTCAGGGACAAAAGGTCTGGAAGATGGAAGTACTCGCTTGGGATTTTAACCAGGGGGGAGTTTTCCAGCCTGTGGGGTAATTTACCCTTTGGTTTCATCCAAATGGTTTTTTGAGGGATAGAAATCACCCGTAAACCTGTTAAAATTTTCCCAAAAAAACCTGATTTACCCAAAACAGCAAAGCAGGGTTACAAAACCAGCGGAAAAAAAGATGGGAATTGTTCACCGGTCAAGAGAAAACTTCCAGGTAGGGGCCTTTTGGTCTTTTGAGGTTTTTGGCCCTCTTGCTCTAAATTTTTAAAATTCCTAACTCTGGAAAATGCTGTGGTTTCTTCCCAAAACTAAATTTAACAGGTAAATTTGAAAAATTTGAGAAAATGGAATTGAGATCCAAAACCTGAAAATCCCGGTCCCTGGTTTGCATACAGGCCCCCAAGGGTGGAGGATGCCACAGGGCTCGAAACATGTTTTAAAAAAATTATTCTTTTCGAAAACCCCCGTTTAGGGGCAAAGGGGGTGGGCCATAGCATCCCCACCCTGTTGGGCCACCCTATGCCTCAAACCCCGGAAGAAAAAAATCCCCCCCAATTTAATAAAATTTCTAACCCATCATGTTTTTTTTTAGGAAAACCAAAAAAACCCAATTTAGCATGGGGGGAGGAAATCAATCTCTGGTCACCAGTCAATCACAGGGCTGACACACAAAGACAGAGAACCACACACACTCACACCCACGGTCAATTCAGAGTAGCCAATTAACCGATTAACCTAACCCATGCATTGAGGAAGGTTGTGCTTCTGGCTCCTCAGCTCTGAGCTCCAACCCCCTCCCATCTGAGAGAGAGCTGACCTGAGCTACAATCATCCAGGAGAGAGACTCAGGAGTGAAGCTGCTGTCTGTTGGATTCGAAGGATCCACACTGAGACTGGACACCTCAGGGAGAGGAGAGGTCTGTTGCAGCCACAGACAGTGTGTGTGATAGGAGGAGGAAGAGCTGGAAGTATTGATAAAAACAGCTGATAACAGATCTCTACAGAAGTGCTTTGAATTCAACAGCAATATAAAGAGGGTTTTCTCTAATCTTACCTTCAGTATCTCATCATGACTCATCAAAATAGCATTTAAGAGAACATAGCCAACTCATTAAATCAGGTGTGGTCAGTTGTTTTCAGTGACCTGAGCAGGACTTTCTCAGACTGGATTTCATGCTGCATCAGCACAAAGCCAGCGTGGAAACATTTGAGCTGCAGCTGCTTGAACTTGCTCCTGAACCAAATATGAGAGCCACTTTGCGCACTGTAAGAAAGCTTTCACCACAAATCCACTCCTAAAGACTTTTAGATACCTGTTCAGTACTTGACACACAATTAATAATAACATCCCAATAATAATAAGAGCATCTACACTGCTCAGAGACATTCATCTCGCCAGTGTCTCAAACGAAGGAGGAAATGAAATCAGGTCTCTGATCATGTCTCTGTCTCTCTAAAATATCCATGATCAATAATCAGCTGAACCTCTCTGAGATCCTGATCTTGTCAGTTGTGAGATCTTTTGTTGCGTCTGACATCAGTGATATCAAATGGAGAAGACAAATGATGAAATCTTTCCTCCATGTCACCTCCCTGTATAATTCCAAGATAAGGACTCCAGGTCCTTTGTCTCTTTGCTGACTGAACAGAATAATCAAAACCATCTGTGTATGAGAGTTTTCATGTAATGTCCATGCTTGTACGTTGAAAGAGGAACATGCTGGTCTGACCCCCTGTCCTTCTTTTCAGGGTGAAGCCTTTGGTGGAGTCCTCATAGTGCTTCTCAATTATTTTCTGTTACACCCCCCCTCCAGGAACAAAAAGGATTTCGCCCCCGTGACTATAAATAGATAATAAACACACTGGTCTTTGCTCGTCTCCCACCGTGGTCACAGTGAAGCCAAGCGCTGCATACGCTTCGTCATATTTCCTCGTCTTAGCTTTCGGGTGACTTTCATTTGTCTCATTATCTCCGTCTCCAGTGCGATGCTGGGGTCACACGCGTCCCACTATTTGAGAAGGACTGTTTTTTAACAGTGCAGCCTAACTTCCACTTTACAATACATCTGCTACTTTTTATTTTTTACATCATTATTTTTTACAAGTTCATAACACTGTTGTAATATTTTGCAGTGCATCCCCTGGTTGTAAGTTAGTTCAGAGCTCATCTATGACCATCATTTTTATTGATATATCCTGTCACCTTTTAGTTGCCATTTTACACAGTGCACAGCCTCCATTAAATTCTTACAGTGTATTTCCTGATAATCAATGTTAGAATTTTTACAGTGCATCTTTATCATTTTACAGTGATCCTTTTAGTTGTCACATTTTTACAGTGTATCTCTGCTTGTATACAGAAAACATGGATGGAATAATACATGGAACATTATTCAAACTATAGGACCAGTCCTCATCTTCCTGTTGATGTCATCAATACTGATTGATACATATTGATCCTAATAATCAGTGTGAGTCCTGTTGTCAGTGTGACCACTGGATATTATTTTGTGCAAATACATTTTAAAAATTCAATACATGACACTTTGAAATAACTGCTGTCTTAAAACTGTAAAATTTAACAGCACACAGGCAGCAAATGATGCCAACGAAAAAAATTTCTGAAGTTGTACAAAACACTGTAAACAACACATTACTGCATAATAAAATGTCTGCAAATGTATAAAACTGACACATTTCACTGTGGTGCATTGTGTAACTTGAGGCAGACTACTACTCACTTTACAGTTCAAGTATAAAAACAGTAAGAGAAACTCATTCAATTCAGATTAGAAATCATTTTATGCAACTCTCTGATACAACATAACATTATGAATCACAACCATATGACATCTGAGCATCAAACCATTTGTAATATCTTAATCTCTCCTTTCTAGAATCAGTTCACTCTGTGTAGTGTCACTCACTTGAAGCATGGAAGTGATCATGGAAACAAGTTTCATGCTCAATCAAAACAAAAACACTTTGTGCAAAATGACTGATGTTATTTTGCTGAACAGTGGTTCATGTTTTCATCAGTACCAGTGCACACAAAGAGTCCAACACGATATTCAGCTCCATCAGCATTTCACCCACTGTGTGACTCAGACGATGGCTTCAGAATCAAGGTGAAGAGATGCTGTTATATCTTCAGAAAAACCAGTGTTTCAACTGAACACATTTTAACTGGACCAGACTCAACTGTTTTTATGACTGAGCATTCACAGTGATAGCTGCTTGATAACCTGCTTGACAGATTCCTCTAAATTTTTCAGTTGTACAAAAACTACAGTATTTGGTTCACCACTCCCCAAAAGCTTGGCTATAACTGAAGCACACATCTTTGTTGTGAGTAGAACCTGAAGGAGCTGCTTCAGTATTTTGAAATGAGATGAAGTATTTCATCAGTTACAGACTGAGAATTGTTTACTGTCTCTGTGTCGTTGTTGAAAGGGATCTGGTTAGACACACTTGTGTTATCAATGGAGCTGTGTATCTTAATGAGATGTTTTCCTGAATCCACTAGAGAGACATTTACCTGGATACATGGCATGAATTCATTTGAGGTTCCTGAACAAAAAGCAACACTGAGCCAAAGGATGAATTTCAGAGGAAACATCTCAACATTTTGGCTAAATAAGCTACTTATGGTTTGTTTAACAGCTTTGCTCTGAGCTCTTTTACTCTGGGAGTTTCTTCAGTTGTATCAATATTGTACAGAGTTGTCTGCAAAAATGTGCACAGGCTGGAGAGAGTGTCATCATACTACACTGAAAACAAAATGTGACTTGAACAGCTCATCAAAAGCACCAAAGGATGTACATGACTGACATGACAGAAGCTTTTTGTCCAAGACAATATAAAAGGTGAAAACCTGGGTCTTTGAAGTTTCTGTGGCAAGAAGATATGGCTGATGGGTTCCTTCAGTGGTCAGGAGATGATCCTCAAGGCTTTGGGACTGAAAACAAGAGAAATATGTTTACAAAAATGTGTTTCTAAAACTCAGCAACATCTACAGTATTTGGAAGTTTTATTTTACCAGATGATCCGCTGCCTCTCCGACGCTGATCTTTGTGGGACGCTTTCTTCCAGCTGGTTGTGGAGTGAGAAGATGAAGCAGCACCAGAAGAGAAGCTATGTTGCTGTCCCACTCTGGGGACAGAGTGAAAAGTACTTTTACACTCATTATATATATTAAGTAGTATGTTTATGATATTGCTCTGTGCATTGTTCTAATGGTTTTACTATGATCTTAAACATATACACATATAACAACTATTAATGGCCCAGTCATTATAAATCTGTGCTGCAGAGCAAAGCAATGTTCAGCCCTCACACTGAATCTTAACTGCAGACTTAAGTGGGCCTATTTAGACTCAGAGATGCTTTTGTAAAATAAATCAATAAAAACACAATAAACTGACGACTGTTGACTTACTCACATAACTGCATTACTATTCTGATGATAACTGTACCTGCTTCATCAGCAGTGTCAGATCCTTCATTCAGGGCAGCCAGTTGTTGTTTTAAGAGAGACGTCTCTTTCAGGTTCCTGCCTCCTTGATAACTTTATCTTTAAAACTGCTGTTCCATTTTCAAGGAACCTTGAAGCAACCTCTGCTCCAAACATCAGTGAGAAATCTTGCAAAATCTAAATAAAAAGAGAAAACAACATTTTCAAACATTTAAAATAAACCAATATTTTTACTTAAAAACTATATATTTAATACTAACCAGTCCCATGACATCCAAGAAATGTGGAAACGTGTAATACATCAGCTGACCACTGTGGGTCATGGAGAATCTGCTGAAGGTTTCTCTCACCTTCTGGAACACTAAGTCAGGATCAGCTGTGTGGTGAAGGAGAGATATGGCTTCCATGCATTCATCTCTGATTGGCTGATCATCATATGTTCTGGATGATGTGGGACCTCCTTTTAGCTCCACTCTACTCTGGGATGAAGAGGTGCTTTTGGTTTCCGTTGTTCTTCATGCAACACTCAAGAAAGGGTTAGGGCCTTTGTTGCTTTGAATATCATAGAAGTGTTCCTGAAAGAAAAAGCTGTCTCATGAACAAATACTGTATGTTGCTTATATGCAAACAAGGGAGTTAAACGACATATCATTTTTTGGAGTATGGGTCTTTTAAAGATGGGAAAAGTGAAACAATCCTGAGGGCATGAAACTCTTTTGTTACTAACAGCTCTCCTGCAAGCGGAAAAAAAAAAATCTTACCATTTTAAATTTTTTTATGTACATATTTTTTTTTTCAATAAAAGGATATAGGATTAAGTTGAAGCCTCTTACCCTTCTTTTTTCCATGCATGTGAGCGACAATAATTAACCAGTAACCGTGTGGTGGAATCTTTCAAACTTCCAGTCTCTTCATACTCTTTAATCACAGTCATCCCTGCTGGTTTTGAATTTGCTCCACATTCTAAAAAAGAAAACATTATAAACATATTTACAACTACACTTAGATCTATGTTGTAAGCAAATACATTCATCTAATACCTATTACATACATATTACTTGCATTTTTAGGAATTATGTCTAATAAATAATGATTAAAATCTAGTTGTATACAAGTTGGAAAAACAATGACATTTTTTTTTGCAAGGACACTGTCCACCAAAGGCTGGCATCCAGAATCACTTGTGTCTCTGCTTAAAGTGCTTGAGACTGACAGTGTATCTGTCAGACTTGGAGAGGAGCCTTCACACCCTTGTTGCAGGACACTTAGATCTGAAGATCACACACACACAAGTATAAGGCAAATAAAATCTGAAGTCCAGCACATTAAAAACATCTATATCACAGACCTGGCTGGATATCACCTGTCTCAAGACAAAACATTACCATTACCTATAACTCTGCTTACCACAAGTAGTGAGGGTCACATATTCTGTCAGGTCTGAATCGATCAGCCAGGTTCAAAATACACGCTTTCACCGCTGTTTAAAACAGCAAGGCTACAGTTTATAAGCTCAACTGTTAGCATGCTAGCCAAACTGACTTTTCAGCTGCGCTCCTGCGCCCGCTGAGCCGGAAATTATAATCTTAAAACACCGACATGCGGTTGCATTGTTGGATGGTTATTTCCAAAACAGTATTAATTACCTTCAAGATGCACGCCGTCATTAATTTGTGAAGCTTATCAAACAGTTTGTCATTACCGTCATACAGACACATCACACGCCACAGACAGTATGGCCGACATTAACGTTTGAGTGAAAGCTAACAGCTCCACGATGGCAGCTAGGACAGTTAGCTAACTAATGCTGCAGGAGCTACTTGCTCTAAATAATGGAGTAAAAGCAATGGGGTTACGTTCAACATCAAGTTCGCAGGTCATTAATGGTACTATGTAAGTAGATAAAGTGAGAACAATGACATAATATCACGCATTTAAAGTACTTTTTGATCAAAAACCATGCTCTTACCAGCCTTGTGGAGGACGTTCCTTGTGCTGCTCATGCAACACCAGGGAATAAAGTCCAAAATTCAACTCGACCTGTGTACACCTTAACACAAACTGTAGTCAGAGTTATAAAATAAACTCCAGAAATGTAACTCTTTCACACTTTTTGCCTGGCTCCAGATTTTAGTACTTTGTGAATTTGCTGTGTGTTAGGTACATGTAGTTGTGTACAGTTCAGCTGCTGCAGTCCTTGGTGCTGTATTCACCAACCCAGCTGAATGGTCCTGAGTGCTTATTGTTGTAATTCATTTGGTATTTTTGAGAAGATTGAATATCATTAGTATGAGTTACGTTTTTGGTTAGAGTTAGGCTTTCAGTTATGATGGTTAAGGTTAAGTTAGGGTTATGGGCAAGGGAATGTATTATGGCAACATGTATCCTCACAACTATATTAAGACGAGAATGTGTGTGTGTGTGAGAGAGAGAGAGAGAGAGTATTTGTCCTTTGATGCCTTTGATGTATCAACATTCTACAGTCTGATGTCACAGGCTGCAGTAAGTGGACACACAGCCAGAGACAAGTTCAGAAGTCAATCAGGAGCAATTCAATTCAATTCAATTCAATTTTATTTATATAGCGCCTTCCACAATCAAAATTGTCTCAAAGCGCTTTACAGAGACCCAGAGCCTGACCCCAGAGCAAGCACTTAAGGCGACAGTGGCAAGGAAAACTCCTTTAACAGGAAGAAACCTTGAGCAGAACCTGGCTCAGATGGGGACCCTCCTGCCGATGGCCGGGCTGGGTGAAAGGAGGAAAAGGAGGAAGATAGGACAGCTAGGAATGGAGGAGAGGGGAGAAAGACATGCAGCATAATACAGACAATGTGGGTCAGTATTTACATTACAGTTAGTGGACAGTTATTGGATAATGTGTGCTCAGCAGATTAGAATTATGAAACAGAGCACGGAGGCAAAAAGCTGTCATGACTGGTAATTATTTACATTACAGTTTGCAAAGAATATTAATCAAATATTTATCTGTAGCAGAACGGAACATTAAACATGTTAGAAATCGATCATTGTAAACAATAAACAGCAGCAGGTGGGTGGAGCCAGGACCATAGGACATGCAGCTCCAGAGCCAGAGGTACCTGCAGTAAGGTACAGAGAAAGAGAGACCAGAGAGAAACAAACACAGGACTACGGGACGGAGAGGACACAGAGTTAATGACATGTAATAAAGGCTAATAAATTTGAGAGTGGGTCTAAGGAGAGAAAGAGAAAGAAGAAGAAGTGCACAGTAAATCATGGATGTCCCCAGCAGCCTAGGGCCTATAGCAGCATAACTAGGGGATGATTCAGTTGCCTGAGCCAGCCCTACTAAGGGCTATATCCTTAACTGTAACAGTGTCTATAGAGATAATTGTGACTAACTATAAGTTTAATAACTAGGACTGCAACTAATTATAAGCTTTATCAAACAAGAAGGTTTTAAGCTTCGCTTTTAAAATTAGAGAGGGTGTCTGCTTCCCAACCCAAACTGGCAGTTGGTTCCATAGGAGAGGGGCCTGATAGCTAAAGGCTCGGCCTCCCATTCTACTTTTTAGAGATTTTGGGAACCATAAGCAAACCTGCATTCTGGGAACGAAGCAATCTGTTAGGATGATATGGTACTATCAGCTCTTTGAGATATGAAGGAGCCTGGCCATTGAGGGCCTTATATGTAAGGAGAAGGATTTTAAAATCAATTCTGGATTTTACAGGAAGCCAATGAAGAGAAGTTAGTACAGGAGTAATGTGATCTCTCTTGCTAATTCCAGTCAGTACTCTCGCTGCAGCATTTTGGATCAGCTGGATGCTTTTTAGAGAGTTAACTGGACATCCTGATAATAGGGAATTACAGTAGTCCAGCCTAGAAGTAACAAAAGCATGGACTAATTTTTCAGCATCACTCATGCGACAGAATGTTCCTAATCTTACTGATATTGCGCAGGTGAAAGAAGGCGGTCCTAGAGACTTGTTTTATATGTGAGTTGAAGGACAGATCCTGATCAAAAATAACTCCAAGGTTCCTCACAGTCGTACTGGAGGCTAAATTAATGCCATCCAGAGTAACTATATGATTAGATAAACTGTTTCTGAGGTGTTTGGGACCAAACGAAATAACCTCAGTTTTGTCTGAATTCAGAAGAAGAAAGTTACAGGTCATCCAGGCCTTTATATCTTTAAGACATGCCTGAAGTATGGTTAACTGATCTGTTTCGTCTGGTTTCATAGATAAATATAGCTGGGTATCATCCGCATAGCAATGGAAATTTATTCCATGCTTCCTGATAATATTGCCTAGGGAAGCATGTATAAGGTGAACAGTATCGGTCCAAGCACAGAACCCTGTGGAACTCCATGACTTACTCTGGTATATATGGAGGGATCATCATTAACATGAACAAACTGGTATCTATCTGATAGATATGATTTAAACCAGCCTAGTGCTGTTCCTTTAATCCCGATAACATGTTCCAATCTATCCAATAGGATATTATGATCAATGGTGTCAAATGCAGCACACTAAGGTCTAGCAGGACAAGTATAGAGACGAGTCCATTATCTGATGCTATAAGAAGGTCGTTGGTAACTTTCACCAGTGCTGTCTCTGTGCTATGATGAACTCTAAATCCTGACTGAAAAACTTCAAACAAACCGCTCCTATGTAGATGATCACACAACTGAGTTGCAACAGCCTTTTCAAGAATTTTAGAATTAAAGGGAGATTGGATATAGGTCTATAGTTTGCCAAAATGTTAGAGTCCAGAGAAGGCTTTTTAAGTAAAGGTTTGATAACTGCAACCTTAAAAGCCTGTGGGACATATCCTGTAACCAACGAGAGATTTATCTGATCTAATATGTGAGTGCCAATCAAAGGCAACACATCTTTAAGAAGTCTGGTCGGGATAGGATCCAAAAGACATGTTGATGATTTAGATTTAGAAACTATTGAAGTCAATTCAGCTAGATCTATGGAGAGAAACAGTCTAACGACAAATCAGGACTGGCAGACATTTCTAAAGATGTTGTTCTAGACATACCTACATCATTAACAGTTGTAGGCAGGATGAGATGGATTCTGTCTCTAATGTCTACTATTTTATTGCTAAAGAAGCTCATAAAGTCATTACTAGTGAGAGCTAGAGGGATGGATGGTACAACAGAGCTATGGCTCTTTGTCAGCCTGGCTACAGTGCTGAAAAGAAACCTAGGGTTGTTCTTGTTTTCCTCTATTAATGATGAGTAATAGGCAGTTCTTGCCTTACGAAGGGCTTTTTTATACGTTATGATGCTGTCTTTCCAGGCTAGGCGGAATTCCTCTAAATTAATGGATAACCATTTCCTTTCCAGCTTTCGTGATATCTGCTTTAAAGTACGATTTGTGAATTGTACCATGGAGCTAGCTTCCTCTGATTACTGACCTTCTTTTCAAAGGGCAACAGAGTCAAGGGTTGAACGCAATGAAGCAGCAGTATTATCAACTAGATAGTCTATATCTGCTGGAGTAACGCTTAGGCCATTGCCCTCTGTAAAACTGGCACATGGCAGCGGAGATAATAAAGATGGAATAGCTTCCTTATATTTGATAACAGCATTATCAGACAGAAATCTACAGTAGTTAATTTTTTCTCAGATGCTGTGCAGTTCATTATTGTAAATTCAAATGTTACTAAAGAATGATCAGATAAAACAGGGTTCTGAGGGAATACTGTCAAATATTCAGCTTCTATGCCATAGGTTAGTACAAGATCAAGGGTGTGATTAAAACAGTGAGTTGGTTTGTTAACATTTTGTAAAAAGCCAATTGAGTCTAATACTGAATAGAAAGCAGTCTTAAGGCTGTCATTGTGGGTATCGACATGAATATTAAAGTCGCCCACTATAATTACTCTATCCGTACTAAGCACTAAATCAGATAAAAATTCAGTGAATTCAGACAAAAACTCAGAGTAAGCAGCAGGTGGACGATACACCACAGCAAATAGTACTGGTTTTTCTGTCTTCCAATTTGGATGTGAGAGGCTGAGGATAAGGCTTTCAAATGTACTATATTTCGCTTAGGTCTGGGATTAATTAATAAACTTGAGTGGTAGATTGCTGCCACTCCTCCTCCTCGGCCTGTACCTCGAGGAATGTGATAATTAATATGACTAGCAGGGGTTGACTCATTTAGACTGACATACTCTTCCTCCTGCAGCCAGGTCTCAGTCAGACAGAATAAATCAATCTGCTGATCCATTATCAAATCATTCACTAACAGAGATTTAGACAAGAGAGATCTAATGTTTAATAGCCCACATCTGATTGTGGTGTTTTTAGGTTCAGATGCTTTTGTAGTATAAATTTTTTGAGGTTTTTATGAGTAACACCTCTTGCCTTTTTTAATTTATGCACTTTTTGTTGACGGGAGCAGACACAGTCTCTATAGGGTAAAGGGAATCGTTAGAATGGTAGGAATAATAAGAATCATGAAAATCATGGGTGGGTGACAGCTCTAGAGAAACTGCAGAGAAGCGTGTAAGACTGCAACTCTGCATCCTGGTCTCAACTCTGGGTTGTCATGACTTTGGTTGTCTAATGAAATCTGTCATATTTCTAGATATGAGAGCTGCACCGTCCAAAGTTGGATGGATGCCGCCTCTCCTAATCAGACCAGGTTTTCCCCAAAAGTTTTCCAGTTATCAATGAAGGCCACGCTGCTTGCTGGACACCACCTAGACAGCCAGCGGCGGAATGAAGACATGCGGCTAAACATGTCATCACTGGTCAAATCGGGCAGGGGTCCAGAGAACACTACGGAGTCCGACATTGTTTTGGCAAAGTTACACACCGACTCTACATTAATTTTAGTGACCTCCGATTGGCGTAATCGGGTGTCATTACCGCCGACGTGAATAACGATCTTACCAAATCTACGCTTATCCTTAGCCAGCAGTTTTAAATACGATTCAACGTCGCCCGCTTCTGGCCCCAGGGATGCATTTAACTATGGTCGCTGGAGTCTCTAACTTCACATTTCGCAAAATGGAGCTGCCAATAACCAGAGTTTTTTCCTCAGCGGTGTGTCGCTGATTGGGGAAAATCTGTTTGAAACATGAAGCGGTTGATGGTGAACCACGGGCCTTTGTTTCATGCTATGTTTCCTTCGACTGCCACCCAGCCGCCCTGGCTTCCCGGCTTGCTCGGGAGCTGCCGGGAACGGCTGACAGGAGCTAACGAGGGGACGGCTAGCTGTAGCTAATTTAGGCTGGTGCGCATCAGCTACAGGGGACTGACTAGCTAGCGCTGCTGCGGGCGATTATCAATGGTGCGGAGCCGAGCCTCTACTTCCTAAGTCTCGCCTCCAATGCTACAAAAATGCTACATTTATTACACATACCATTATCGCTAAAGGAGGCAGAGGAGTAACTAAACATCTCACACACCGTGCAAGAGAGAGAGAGAGACAGCAGGAGAGAGAGAAGTCATTGCTAACAGCTAAGCTAGCGGACCAGAGATAGAGTGATTAGAGTGTAGTGTTAGATTCCGAGGGACACGTGCACCACAGATGTTTAACTAAAGCAATATACGTGTACAGGAATTCAGAGATTGACCACAGAACACGGCAAAGTAAGGGTTGATTAATAAGCTAGGATAACACTCAGAATAACCACAGTGCAGAAGCAGCAAACAGGAAGTGACACAATACGTTACCACCACGTCAGCATCTTTTCTTTTTTTTTTTTTGGTTTTCTCTCATAGGGGTTTCACACAACCAGCTAGAGGTTCAGTGTCAGTCCACTGTTGGTAGAGTCACAGACTCAGACCAACAACAGGAGAACCTGGAGCTCCAGGAGTCATTAAGATCAGAGTGTAATAGTATCTGTGACTTTACTGTAAATATTCCAGTTCTGGACGTCCACAGCACAAAGTGGAGAGTGCTGTGTGTTATTTTAGGAAGTTCCATCAATGTACTGTAGGTCAGGTCTGTGATGTATGATGATACTTGATGGAGGACTTCAACAGCTGTTTGGATTTCAGCCTCATTGTTCAGCTGTCAGACTTCAGGCCTATTAAGAAGACACTGATCTTGGGAAGAGTTTTGTTTTCATAATAAGTCACATATAATCCATATTAAATACAGAGTCCAAACCTCACTGCATCACTGAACAATAACCTAAAGACAAACTTTTTCATGTGAAGATTGAGACTGTGAGCTCATTACCTGTATTGTGTTCCTATTCAAATCTCAATAAATTATATTCCTCTGTACCATAGAGCTCTATTGTTGATTAAATAATGTAACATTTACTAGGGGTCAAGATCATTTTTGTTCAGTGTACATTTAACACAAAGTGCAGGAGTTTGAATTGTAGTAGGTGAATACATGCTTTTATTTGGAAAAGGTGCATTTTGTTGTTCTCAGCCGGTCATTAACATAAAGGTTGCTCCCTGTGAGAGGCTTCAGTCCTGGAATCAAAAGCAGGTTTTAAACCTGTTTTGAACGGTGATAGTGGGGCAGACCTTGAGTTTACATTTGAATCACAGTTTGTGATTTTGAATGTAAACAGAAGGGCAAGAAGGAAGAACTGAACCTCAAGATCAAAGCCACAAAGTCACATTGTAAGTGACATCATAAATCCAAAGTGACATCATCATCCTGCACTATAACTCAGAATATTTGGAATAGATTTCAGAAATATTATAAACACTCTCTCTTCTCTCTCCTCAACTGCTACCTCAAAAAGCCTGGCTTGACTAGACAGGAAGAGAGGGTAGATATTAAGTAATTATTAAGTGACAACAAAAAAACCTAAAAAACAAAATTAAAAATAAAAAAAAATATTTGGAACTACTCTGAAAAATCTCAGTGACTATCTAAAAACCATCAAAATGACGTAGTGTACTTTTAGGTTACATTTTATTTTTTTGATAATAATTAGAAAAAATCTCATACTAACTGCAAGTGATACTGTAGAAAAAAAGCACGGAAGGAAAATGTAAAACAGTTTAAGGGGCAACTGCTGGGCGACAGGGAAATAAGAATATTCATTGCTCATTCATTCTACATGTTTATCTACGTAGGTCACCTGTTTTGGTTTCAAACGGCGTAATTTCACTGAAGAGGAGCGAAGCTCATGCCTGTCCATCACCTAAAAGTCCCGGTATTATCCTAGAACTTGCAAATTCTGTATGTGTTTCTAACCCCTTGGCTGATATTTTGCGAAAGTGTGGCCTTTTTGCCACTTCTTTTAAAAGAAAACAATATTACAAGCTTATTTTTTGAGTTGTAGAGCCTGTTGAGTATTTTTATCAACAGCCCAAGAACAGTTGATACAGTTATTGTAGGAAATATAGTGATAGAAGAAGAAATAAATAAAGAAAAAAGAGGTTTTACATAGTGATCAGAGGATTTACAGGTCTGTTAGTGATGGTGAACATTACAAAACAAATGGCTCTAGCTGCTGAGGAGTTGAGAATCTCCAAAACACTTTAAATTGACAATTTTGAAATTTGTAATCCTCTTGGCTCCTCACACAAAAAGCATAAGCTTTGTGGTGTATATATTGGGTCTTGGGCAATTTGCCCCCTGGCTCTCATTCTGCTCTCTCAACCATTTATTTGGCTGTTCTTTGTAAAAGTGAAGATTTGAGGAAATTTGGATTTGAAAAAGTATTGGATCCACTTTTGAAAGATCTAGTGTTCTTGGAGCAGCGTGGTGAGTTCATCATTGAGCTGAAAGAGTGTATAAAGGGCACTGTGAATTGTGTAATAGCTGACAACCTAGGAGCCCATGGACTTTCGTAGAAAGTTTTTCAGGTGAATACAACTGTAGATTCTGCACAGCTAAGAAATCAGAAATTCAGTCATTGATTGCTTGTGTTTTTGATCGTAGAACTTGAAGGAACTTCATGAAGCCCATTTGAAGTGTGCACTGGAAACAGGAAATGTGTGCTGTAGAGTTAAACGGAGCTGTGCTTTGAGTAAGAATCTCACCCATTTTCATGTCACTGCAGGCTACCCTCCTGACCTAGTACATGATCTGTTTGAGGGTGTAATACCTGTGGAGCTTGCTCATTGTGTATCTGTTTTGATCGCTACAAAGTATTTCTTCTTAGAAAAAATTAACAATTTGATCCAAAATTTTGAGTACAAATGGGGAGATAAAACCAACAGGCCTCACACGATACCAAAAACTTTCTCAGTAAAAACAAATATTGGTGGAAACGCACATGAAAATTGGTCTGTGCTTCAATTGTTGCCTCTGATTATTGGTCCTTGTTCCAGAGGATGAACCTACGTGGCATGTTGTTTTGGATCTCAAGGACACAGTGGAACTTGTCGCAGCCCCCTGTCTGTTCTGATGAGTCAATTTCATATCTCGAGTGTAAAATCAGTCAGCTGCTGCGTAAACAAAAATTGCCGGAATATGAATTAGATGTCCCACATTGCTAGAGATGTCTCATATAATGGTATGAACTATGGCAAAGGGATGAATCACATCCATGGACTATTCCTTTGATCTTCCCCCAGTTTGCTGATTTTTTTGCAGCTCTGTATTTTTTGCAAAAGGCAAGCTACATTTTATTGTGAAAAAGTTCTCATCTTGGTACGGGGAGCACTTCCAGGCTTTTGATCTTGACATGTCACATGTGAGAGAGGTTTCTCCTGATTGAGCATGGGGAATTAATAGATGATTACCCAGTAGCTGCTTATTCTGCAAAAGGCCACCGTTTGGTTTCTCTAAAAGAAACATTACCTTACTCGAGGAAAAGTGAATGAAATAGCATAGAAATTATTCTTTTCAGTACACATGATACAATTACTGCAAAGTCACACACTTTTCCCCAACATTAAAAAAATAAAAAAAAAAAAAAAAAAAATTCAGTTAGAAAAGGAGAGAGTCTCACTGCTGTTAGAGGTTCAAAAGAAAAACAATGATCATGTGGTGACTCAAAAAATGGATAAGACATTCTCCTACAGGCAATCCTTACTGTATTTTAGAGTTATCACGATGTTTTTAATGGATGGATAACAAGTGCATTGTTACTGTTTTTCCAGATTGATAAAGGAGTTCATCGCGCCTCAACCCCGTTACCTCTGCTGTCTACATTCTTTTGCTAGGCCTAGGCATTTCTCAGCCCGTCTGATGGAAATGTTCAGGATCAAAGGAGGGGGTGCTGGAAGAAAAATTAGAAAGCTTCTCATGGTGGACATCAGCAGCAAGGTTTGTATGAAAATAGAAATATCCATGAATATTTATATATAAATAAGTGCTCACATTACCTTAACTTAATCGGAATAATATGTTTGTTTATTTACTAGGAATCACGCATGGATTATTTTCTACCTATAACCAATTATCTTTTACTTTATACTTAAGCGCACCCTTTGTTTCCTCAGGATGACTCGATTTTTACTGCAGTGAGCATGCATCCTCAGAATCTTTATGTGTGTGCCTTGAACAGAAGATTATGAGAATCTCGTCAAAGAATATAAGGTTGGTAGTAATAACAAATCAAGTACACCTTATGACGTGCAGGTAAAGGGCTGTAATAGCACTTTCTAGTGTTAAGAAAATGTACTGATATTTAATTGGTTTAAAAATAAGCTCAGTGTTAGCTAACAACGGTAGAAGTGTTACTACATTTCCAAGGCCAAATTTGCCATATCAATACTTGACCCTAAAATTCCTCTGCCTTCTGAGGCAGACAATCACCTATATCTTTTCTTGTCATGCTTAGTATTGTTAGCGACAGCAAGAGCTTTTCAGCAGGCTTTAGGTAACATTAGTACTTATATCCGAGTGGGAAGGCTGTGCTTTGTCTCTCCATGGTTTGGTAGCACTGTATTGTAATTTGGCATCAATTGTCAAATGCTGCCTATATATTGCTGGGTGCGCGAGACCACAAAACCTAGTGTTATAAGGAAACTTCGAAGCGTTATTTAAATTTTGAATATGCAGGCTGTGCTATTGTTCTCTTTTAGCCAGTGTTTTACCATGTTTTCTTAGTCTCTGAGGACACATTATAATTTGGTTTCATCGGTCATTACAATAAAAATTATTGCATACAGCACCTTTTTAATATTTGTTTGAAATGGTGGTCTACACAAAGCTGAATCTAAGAGTATATATTGCATCATATTTTAGTAAAGCAACTTGGCTCCACAGATAGTATTGTATTGTTGTGTTAATGGCAATGTATTAATGTTGCAAGCTAATTTTCATGCTGCATAATTAGATTTGATAAAATTCTTTCCAAAGCGGATAGGTCTGTTTTTGCTACATTTGATACAGAAAACCAATGTATTGTGTATTTGGCAAGGACACTGATCTTCAGACCACATCATCAATAGGCAGAAATGGTCAATGGGGTTTCATGTTGTCCACCGAGGGTCTGAGAGCCTAAGGAGATAAGCCAGAGGACATTGGTGTCCCTACTACTAGGCGTAGAGTGATCCAAGAGTGAGGGATGTTGCACTTGCATGCTTTGTTGTTTGGACTTATATATTGTCTGGACTTGAGCTGGCTCCACCACAGCTCAAATGCACTTTGAAGTCTTCCAAGATTCTGCTGGGAATAGATGGCAGAGGTTTTCACTCTAAAGTACAGTTCCTGAAAATAAGCTTATGGGTTGCTTTCTGTTTTGATTCTACCATCTGCATATTCATACTCTGAGTGTATACTTCCATAGTTCATCTATTGTCTGCTTGTGTTAATGCTTTGTGCCAGGTCCTGGTCTTGTCTATTGCGGGTAGGATGTTAAACACACTTGAAATGCAGAATGACAGAGATTTTTTTTTGCAAGCATTTTATAGGTAAAAACAGCATGAAACATTGTTTCACTGCAGTGAAGGTTGTATTTTTCTTGGAAATTCTATGCTGAATGTGTGCACAATTGTATTATCATCCTGCTTTTGTTTTAAAAATCTTTAGGCCTAGGGAAAAGGCATGGTTTTATCACACTAAGGCTTATGTAAAGAAATATTTTTGTTTTACTTAAGGGGACATTTTCTTGAAGTCATTAATGGGATGTGTGCACAATTGTATTAGTTATCTCTGCTTTTGCTTTTAAAATCTTTTAGGCCTGGGAAAGTGCATAAGGTTTTATCACACTCAAGGCATATGCAAAGAAATATTTTGTTTTATTTAGACATTTTCTTTGAAGTCATACTGGGGGTTTTCCTTTGAAAACATCCCGACTAGTCAGGATATAGAGTTATGAAGGGCCCCACCCTTTCTCTGCCTCCCCCAGTTTCATAGTTTTGGGGTGGAAACATGAAAAGGGGAAGAAAGGAGGTGGGGAAAATTTTTGGGCTAAAAGATTCAAAAATTCATAGCGCTGCAAATGTGCTGAAATAAAACATTTTGGAGGGGCTGATGTAGCCCGGGGGAGAGGAGCACCAGAGACTGTTGACAGGGAACCCAGGGACAGAGGACCGGGGGAAGTGTAGCACAGGCAGCAGGTAAACAGGTAGTAATGTTAGGATAATAGGGGACTTTGGGTGATGGAAGGATGAAAATCGTCTTTTCAAAAACCTTTTTTAATATTTTTTTTTATTCTATTAATCATTTTTTCGATTTTAATGTAATATGTTTTGTTTTTATTCTATGTTTTTAAGTAATCTGTAAAGCACATAATTACCTTTTGGGAAGGGTGCTGTATAAATAAACCCTTCCCTTTTTTGGGGCCCAAAAAAGGGTGACCTATTAACTAGAATGAATACAAAAAATTTCTTATTTCCTGTGGCATTTGGGGTTAAACTGTTTTTTTTCGTGCGGTTTTTTCACAGTATCATGGTTAGTATAAATTTTTTCTTGGATTTTATCAAAAAAAAAAATGTTTAAAAATACTAAATGTTTTATGTTTTGATAGTCACACAGTTTTTTTCCCGGGTTCCAAATATTTTTTTTTTTAATTTGTTTTTTTGGTTTTTTATTTATCATTTAAAAAATTGTTAAAAAATTTTCCCCCCTCTTCCTGTCTAGTCCAGGTTTTTGAGGTAATTTAGGAAGAGAAGAAAGTGTTATAATATTTTAAACTATTAAATTTCCTCTCTCCACTTCCCGGGGTGTCCCAACGTGCTCCACCTTTTTTGTGGATGCATTTTAAACCATTAAGTTTATTATTTGTTTTTTGGGGTTTTGGGGGATTTTCCTTTAAATGTTGCGACGGGTTTTCCCCAGGCCCAAAACGAAAATAGTAAAATACATTGCTTGGGGAAACATAATAAATTAGTCCCCCCTTCACATCTTTGCTCAGCAGATTTTCCTGCACTGCCTGACCTGTTCCATTTTTTCAATTTTTGTCCTTTTTCCCGCCCTGTTGACAAAAGGTTTGCTCCCCCTTCCTCGTCACGGGGAAATTGTCAGCCTGCTCCTTCACTTTGAGGACCTCAGCTTATATTTTTCCCTCCCGGGTGAAGCTCTAAGTCTATCGTTCCCCCTTGAAGAACCTGATTTTTTTTTTCCTTCTGGGGCTAGCTTGAACTTTCCTGCTCGTATTAACCCGGAACTCCCCATAACACCCAAAGGGCCCTTCTTCTTCCCTTGTTTTTTTCCCAGAGGGAATCTATGCCAACCCATTTTTTCAGGGGGTTTAAAAGTGTTTGAAGTTGGTTTTCTATTGATGTTTGTGGATCAGTGGTTCTTGTCTTTGGCGAACTGTGGTCTTCCTTAAAAAGGGTTTACACTTGGCCAAAGGTTTGAAATGTCTTGGGGGCTGCAGTCTGATTTTTAGTGGGATGATGATGATCCACTTTTGATGTATTTTGATGTCACTTTGATGTGACTGATGGATTCTTCCCCTTTTATGTGGGTTTGATCTTGAAACTCAGTCTCTTGACTTTTCCTTCCTTTATTTTTTTTTGATTTTTAAAAAACACAAACTGTGATTCTGGGAAAGAAAACCGCTTCCCTTCACTTCAAAAACAGGTTTAAAACCCGCCAGGACACAAAAACCCAAGGAAACAGCCTTTTTTTTAAGACATTTGGAACCACAAAATGCACCTTTTCCAAATAAAAATTATTCAACAATTCAAATCCCTTTTTGTTTGACATTATTTAATCAACAAAAAGCTCATAGACAGAAAACGATTTTTGGGGAATTTGAAAGGCAATCCACGAGATCAGCCTTTTTAAAAAAGCTTGGTTTTAGGGAAAAAAAAATAAAACCCTCCCTGCCATTTTTTTAGCCCTGGTCCATTCAGGGGTCAGCCCTGTCCTCCCTCTTCCTCTATCTCCCCCTGAGGGTTTTATATTGCCAAATTCCTGGATAGGCAGCAGATTCAAAGCATCTGTTGTAACCGCACTTTCCACATTTTCAGTCCCGAACAGCCCCATCCATAGGCAGGGAAAAACTGAATATAACCTCAGTGGGCAGAGGAAAAAAAAAACACTTCCCGAGTAATGACAGGTTTAAAAGGGCTTGGCAAAAATAGTAGAAGTTAACTAAATCAATTGGGGTCCTTCAAAGTTACAATCTTTTTTTTGTGAGAACTCCTCTTTTTTTTCCCCTGAGGACACATCCTCACAGTCAAAAGGCCCCCGGGTGAAACAAGGTCAAAAAGACTTTAAAATTTTATTGTAAGAGCTGAGACTTACCAAAAAAAATTTTTTGGAGGGAGTGATTTCCAAACAGAATTCTAAGAAAACAAATGTTATATTTATTGTTGTGTTTTTTAAAAACAGGATCGGCAGATAAATTTGTTCTACCCTTTAAAATTTTTAAAATTTATCCCCCGTACTGGTGTTATTTTCTACCAATTTTTCCTTTCTTTTTTTTTTTTTTGTGATCAAAAAACAACAGACCCCCTTGTCAATAAGTATTTTAGAAAAAAAGAGGTAACACTGGTTTTTTTCCAACCATAAAGGGCCTAATGACCTGAAACCTTTTTGAATGGGGAGGGGTCATCAAGGGCATCTGGGGTTATAAATTATCTTACGAAGGGTGTACTTATCTTCATTCCAAATGAACAAAAAAAAGGCCCAAAGTCAAAAAGGGGATTTGAACCAGGTTCAGTATAAGACACAAGTGAACTCAGTGATAGGTAAATGTAAGAAGGCTGAAACTTTAAAGCCTTTTAAATAGATGATTGAGAAGTGGAAACATTGTGTGGTTAGTTTGCATTGACTGGGAATTACCCCAGTCAAACCTTCTTTGTTTTCCCAAAACTTGAGAGATGAAAAGGATTCACACATTGGGAAAAAAGAAAAATTTTTTCAACACATCAAATGCCCCTTTCGCATTTAGAAAGTTTGTCTGTAGAACAATGAATTTGTGTTTTTTTATGGGGCTAAATGTGAAACATTTCACCCACTGCTGATTGTCTGTGGAAATGAAGTGAGATGTGTTTGTGCTGTGAAAATTTCCAACTTAAGGTGGAGAAGAGCTACCCCCTGTGTCTTTCTGGATTCTACTCTTTACTTTTCACTGAGGTGATGCTTCTCCTCTCCATCTTTTTTCAAACTCAGGAAAGAGCCCACAGCCTAGCCACATGGGCAAAAAATTTGTCTTTAGGTTGTTTATGATGGGGAAGTTTGCTCATTTTTTAAGGGTTTTTGACTTAATTTTAAAAAAACTCTTCCGATCAGTGTCTTTTTAAAACCTGAGTCTGACAGCTGAACAATGAGGCTGAAATAAGCTGCTTTTAAGTCCTCCCTCAATATCATAACATCACAGACCCGACCCACTGTACATTGATGGAACTTCCTAAAGAAAACACAGCACTCACAGTGAGACCCGGGGGGAAAAACCCCCAAAAAAAAAAAAAAGAAAAAAAAGGAAAAAAAATCCAAGCAGTGGAGGTGCAGGCTCCCATGAAAAAAACACAGGAACAAAAAAAGCCCCAATGGCCCCGATTGGAAAACTTTCCCAAATCAATGCAAAATACCATGAACAAACTTTATTTGGTCAAAAAAGAACAGGAGAACTTGGGGAACGGGGGCCACAAAGACAAGGAAGGGGCTTCAAAAAAAGTCAATTTTCCCAAAAAAATATACCACTTCCTTATACTAAACGGGGAGGGGCCAAATTGACATCTAAAATCAATATACTCCCCGTCTAACAAATAGTGTTTTCATTGTGGGGTGTATCACATTAAGCCATCTTGAAAGCCACTGTCACTAAAGCTGTGCAAACAAATTTTTTTCCCCTTTACGCACACAAACTGATTTGTTCATCTGAACCACTAAAAAGGATGCTAACTCACTGAGAAAAAATTTTATTTTCTTCCAACCCTTTTTCATAGTTTAAAAGAAACAAAAAATTTTGGGTTTTCATTAGAAAGAACATAACAGCTGTAATGTGGCTAAAAATGACGAAACAGTGAAAAAAGGGGCTGATATCTGAAAGCCCAAAACTGGAACAGGGGGTGAAAAGAAACCCCAGATCACAGAGGTTCAGGAAAAAGGGGGGAATTTTAATTAAAAATACCGGGAAGAAAACCCCCGTCTACTCAGACTGTTGAAGCCTCATGTTTGCTTCTTTTTAACTCTGGGAAATCAACTTTTTCCCCAGGACAGGGGCTGTGGATTTTAGTTCCCTCATTTCCATTGGGGAAATTTTTTTGAAAGGATCTTTTTAGACAGTACAGACTTCCAAAATCCTTTCCTTTAACACAAACTACAGTGCATCACACCCAAAAAAAAGTTAAAAGCAACCAAAAGGGAAAATCTCTAACCAAGGGTCAGAATTAAAAAAAAACTCAATTTTTGTCCATGAATGATAAACACACAATCAAACCCGGGCTTATGGGTATGATTACTTGCCCTCCCAATTTTAAAAAAACAAAATCATTGGGCAAAAAATTTCAAAACATTAACTTCTAAACACTGACTCTAAACTACCAAAATGCTGGCTTATTGGGAAAACCTTGGGGGCTGATCCCGGGCTTTCCCCGTAGTTTCCCTTGTCCTTGGGAACGGTAGCTCCTCCCCTTCCCTTTTTTCAATAATTGTGCAGAAATATCTGAGTGCTTCTTTTCTTCCTAAATCATGAGCAAGTCCTGTCCACTCCAACTGTTTCCCCGCCCTGTTTGACTTTCTGAACTTGTCTCTGGCTGTGTGTCCACCTTGCAGCCTGTGACATCAGGTTGTAGAATGTTGATACATCAAAGGCATCAAAGGAAAAAAACACACACACACACACACACACCCAGTTTACCAATTTTCCCAACACAGCCGGGCCATAACAAAACATAAACCTTTTGATGTGACATTGGATCATTTTTGGATGGGAATCATTAAATCATTAAAGCTGTTCACCTTTTCCCTCCTGACAGGTCAAAGATAATCACATTACAGGTCCCGGTGATGATCATTTATACTGAGCTATACTGTTCATACTGCAGGTGACAAGGAAGCTAGGCACCTGTAATATACTAAATACTGAGTAACATTTTTTTTGGTTGTTTTATTCAAGATGCTTTGAAATGTTTTTAAAAATTTTTTTGGGTTTGGGTTTTTTCTTTTTCACCCACAGGA
>JAFBJY010000203.1:0-171015 GCA_016801885.1 Toxotes chatareus | reverse complement strand
GACCTGAACATGAACCTGAGCCCAGCTGTGTGTCCATGAAGAGTGACAGATCAATGGGCCACCTCATTTATTTCAAAGGACAACCTCCCTCTGCTGCAAAGAAGTGAGCTGCAACTGAGTTTAAAATGTACCAACTGGTCTTCTATCAAAGATGAAGTGATTGTGTTTTGTCTCCAGGCTTCATGAATGGCAGTATATGAACATGATCAGGCTGAAACACTGGCTTTAGTGGCAAAGTTGACGTTTCTCTTTTCAAGAAAAGCACTTCTTATGTTCTTATATGTGTCATTCAGATCAGAACTAAAACTCCCTCTAACTCAGCACCTATCCAGTTCCAGTGTTTGTGTTAGTGTCCTGTAGCAGAGGTGAGACTTCTGTCAAACCCAGTGTGAGTCCCTAAAACTTATCATTTAAAAGATGGACTTGTTGTGATGACTCTAGGTCATGAGGTACAGAATTGATTGCTTGTTTCCTCTCATTGAAAATGTCACAGCACAGTAGTGTTTGCTTTAATCAGGACAGTCACCACAGAACATAAAAAAGCAGCTGTTGTTTGTGTACAAACCATAAAACGCTCACAGATGTTGCAAACATAATGTGAGCTAATTCTTCATGATTCCTCCACAGAGTGGACCAGGAGAGCTCAGAGGTTCCCAGTGCTCAGTCTGCCCAGCAGCATCAAACACACCTGGACTCCATATTTATGGTCTGTGCATGGACAGCAACTGCTTTGACATCTGTTGTGTTGACAATAATCTCCATGCTGCACTTTTTAGACCAGTGAATTGTCAGTGTGTCCAACATGGATCTGATGTTTGGCTCCATGGTTTTACTTTGATTGTGTCATTCATATAGTTTTCTGTTCCAGCTGCTGGAGGAGAACATTGTCACTTTTGTGAAGAAGGAGCTGAAGAAGATCCAGAAGGTTGTGAGTCAGGATTACCCAGAATGCTCAGAGAAACAGAGGGAGGATGAGGAGATGTTGGACGCTGAGGATGAAGAGCACAGGAGGAGCAGCAGAGAGGCTTTTGTGAAGATCACAGTGAACTTCCTGAGGAGAATGAAGCAGGAGGAGCTGGCTGACTGTCTGCACAGCAGTAAGATGATTTCTCTAAAGATTCAACATGATGGACAAATGGGACATTTACTAACGTCTCAAGACATGGAGGGAAATATGTTCATGTGTTCTTTAGGGGGATGAACGTCATGTTTTCTTCATGACTCAGTCATGTTATTTCTTGTTTGCTCATTCAGGACGTGTTGCTCCAGTTTGTCAACGTAAATTTAAATCTACTCTGAAGAAGAAGTTCCAGTGTGTGTTTGAGGGGATCTCTAAAGCAGGAAACCCAACCCTTCTGAATCAGATCTACACAGAGCTCTACATCACAGAGGGAGGGACAGGAGAGGTCAATGATGAACATGAGGTCAGACAGATTGAAACAGCATCCAGGAAACCAGCCAGACCAGAAACAAGCATCAGACAAGAAGACATCTTTAAAGCCTCACCTGGAAGAGATGGACCAATCAGAACAGTGATGACAAAGGGAGTGGCTGGCATTGGGAAAACAGTCTTAACACAGAAGTTGACTCTGGACTGGGCTGAAGACAAAGCCAACCAGGACATACACTTCACATTTCCATTCACGTTCAGAGAGCTGAATGTGCTGAAAGAGAAAAAGTTCAGCTTGGTAGAACTTGTTCATCACTTCTTTACTGAAACCAAAGAAGCAGGACTCTGCAGGTTTGAAGAGGTCCAGGTTCTGTTCATCTTTGACGGTCTGGATGAGTGTCGACTTCCTCTGGACTTCCACAACACTGAGATTCTGACTGATGTTACAGAGTCCACCTCAGTGGATGTGCTGCTGACAAACCTCATCAGGGGAAACTGCTTCCCTCTGCTCGCCTCTGGATAACCACACGACCTGCAGCAGCCAATCAGATCCCTCCTGAGTGTGTTGACATGGTGACAGAGGTCAGAGGGTTTACTGACCCACAGAAGGAGGAGTACATCAGGAAGAGGTTCAGAGAGGAGGAGCAGGCCAGAAGGATCATCTCCCACATCAAGACTTCACGAAGCCTCCACATCATGTGCCACATCCCGGTCTTCTGCTGGATCACTGCTACAGTTCTGGAGTATGTGTTGAAAACCAGAGAGGGAGGAGGGCTGCCCAAGACCCTGACTGAAATGTACATCCACTTCCTGGTGGTTCAGTCCAAACTGAAGAACGTTAAGTGTGATGGAGGAGCTGAGACAGATCCACACTGGAGTCCAGAGACCAGGAAGATGATTGAGTCTCTGGGAAAACTGGCTTTTGAGCAACTGCAGAAAGGAAACCTGATCTTCTATGAATCAGACCTGGCAGAGTGTGGCATCGATATCAGAGCAGCCTCGGTGTACTCAGGAGTGTTCACACAGGGCTTTAAAGAGGAGAGAGGACTGTACCAGGACAAGGTGTTCTGCTTCGTCCATCTGAGTCTTCAGGAGTTTCTGGCTGCGCTTCATGTCCATCTGACCTTCATCAAGTCTGGAGTCAATCTGCTGTCAGAAGAACAATCAACCTCCAACTGGTCTAAACTGTTCAGAGACAAACCTGATACTGAACAATTCTACCAGAGGGCTGTGGACAAGGCCTTACAGAGTCCAAATGGACACCTGGACTTGTTCCTCCGCTTCCTCCTGGGTCTTTCACTGCAGACCAATCAGATTCTCCTACGAGGTCTGCTGACACAAACAGGAAGTGGCTCACAGACCAATCAGGAAACCGTCCAGTACATCAAGAAGAAGATTGAAGAGACTCCCTCTGCAGAGCAAAGCATCAACCTGTTCCACTGTCTGATTGAACTGAATGATGGTTCTCTAGTGGAGCAGATCCAACAGTTTCTGAGTTCAGGACGTCTCTCCACAGATGAACTGTCTCCTGCTCAATGGTCAGCTCTGATCTTCATCTTACTGTCATCAGAAAAAGATCTGGATGTGTTTGACCTGAAGAAATACTCTGCTTCAGAGGAGGCTCTTCTGAAGCTTCTGCCAGTTGTCAAAGCCTCTAACAAAGCTCTGTAAGTGTATAGATAGTTGGATTTATTCATCATTATATAAAGACTCATTGAATCTGAATCAAAATATTGGATCCTACACTGCAACAACAGGACACTTACTAAGATGAAATATCTGACATCAAAGCTAAATATGCTTATGTTTTGTCTTTATTTGACATTGGTATTTGACTTACTTGGAATGTTTTGTTCCTTAATTATCTTAATAAGATATTATAACTTGTTACTCAGAATGCTTAAATTGAGAACTACCACAATTCTATAGGTTTTAGATTAACACAGACAAGTGCAAAACTACTTTGTCAAAGTTAAAATGTCTTTTTTCAAACATCTTATCCTTTTCATCTCAAGATATTAAAAAACAATGTAATTCATTGTTTTATTGTCATTCTAGCAACACAGCCCAGCAATTATGTATGCCCAGAGATGAAATACAGCACTTAAAGTCACAACTATTGCCATTGAGCAAACTTTCTGTTCAGCCTGCCTGTGCTTTACCAGATTAAAGTGAGTAAGCAAAGTGATACATCTCATTTGAAAAAATAAAGGTTGCAAATCCATTTATCATGACCACAAGCAGAAACGTCATTGTGATCATTAATTGACTCTTTACATATTTTTTAAACTAAACCATTAAAAAAAGAGAACCATTAAAAAACTTAAAAAGAGAGCCAATATTATTAATATAAGATTCAGTTGATTAACTGTATTTGGGTATAAAGCAAACATCAATGCATCTGGAATCCAAACAGTTAACAGTGTTCTACATATTAAGAAATTTATTTTAAAATCTTTCCTTTGTATCTAGACATGTATTTGATTTAAGTGTAACTGCACTGGATTTTAGATATGTTTCCTAAAATATAACCTTACTTAAAGGTGCTTAAAGTAGTATATGCTAAAAATAAGCACATTTTGCTACATATTAAGCAAATAATTCTATTTTATAAACTATTATTCCTTTTATTAAAACATTGCAGTGTACACTAAAGAACCGAGTCTCAGCTTTAATTTAAGCAGGCTGACATTAGTATAAAAAGAACTGTGTGGGAGATTCAGCCCTTTTAGTGGTTCAAAAGTAACTGGACAAACACACATGAAGTGAAACTCCTCAGATGTAATATTTAATGTAAAGTCCTTTGCAGTCATTGACTGTAGTATCCTTTATTATATTTTAAAATAAATGTGCTGAGAACCCAAAGAAAAAACATGTCTAACTGTGCAAATACTTACGGTTTTGACTGTACATGTCTGTTTATTACTGATTGTGTCATATTTAACTGTCATGTCTCCAACTTGTTGAGAATAAAACAGGAAGGATTTGAATCAGAGCCAATGAAAGATGATCATCAATGTAGAAAATCCTCACTGGTTAGTAGGTGGATTAAGAGCTGATATTTCTGCTTCACTGAACTGAACTGACTGTTTGATGTTTGGCCCAGTTTTCAAATGCAGGTCTGTTAGTTTGCTGTGAGCTGCAGAGCAAACTGAGAGTTTTGTTCCTTTGATTGTCCTTTCAACACAAATGTTATTTGACTTTTTCTTCATTGTTTCCTCTTCAGACTGAGCAGCTGTAACCTCTCAGAGAGAAGCTGTGAAGCTCTGTCCTCAGTTCTCAGCTCCCAGTCCTCTAGTCTGAGACACCTGGACCTGAGTAACAATGACCTGCAGGATTCAGGGGTGAAGCTTCTGTCTGCTGGAGTGAAGAGTCCACACTGTACCCTGGAAACTCTCAGGTCCATCATCCATCAACCTGTTTAGCTGAAGATTTGCTCATATCTGATTTACATGAGTATATAAACAGCCAACTTGTGTAGGATTGTTCAAAGTAAAATTTACTAAAGTTCAGCAGAAATTTCCAGAGTCAGACAGTTATTCATCATTTTCTCTTGTTTATGCTTCAGTTGATTTTTTTTAATCCTACAGATGATGTTTAAGGAATTTGCCTTAAATACACTGAACCTGGACCAGAACCAAAAAACAAAAATATGAACAAAATAGAACAACAAAACAGATCAGCAGGTGTTGACAGAGGGTTCCTGTGTGATGTTGTGTGTGTCTGCAGGTTGTCAGGATGTCTGATCACAGAGGAAGGCTGTGCTTCTCTGGCCTCAGCTCTGAGCTCCAACCCCTCCCATCTGAGAGAGCTGGACCTGAGCTACAATCATCCAGGAGACTCAGGAGTGAAGCTGCTGTCTGCTGGACTGGAGGATCCACACTGGAGACTGGACACCCTCAGGTATGTAGAGGCCTGCTGCAGCCACAGACAGTGTGTGATAGAGGAGGAAGAGCTGGAAACATTTAGTGTGTCACAGCTGATGACAGATCTCTACAGAAGTGCTTTGAATTCCACAACAAAACAAAGAGGGGTTTTCTCTAATTCTGACTTCAGTATCTCATCATGACTCACTGTGTCATATTTAAGAGAAAATATGTGACAATCGTTAAATCAGGTGTGGTCAGCTGTTTTCTGTGACCTGAGCAGGACTTTCTCAGACTGGATTTCATGCTGCATCAGCACAAAGCCAGCATGGAAACATTTGAGCTGCAGATGGTTGAACTGCTCCTGATCCAACAGAGCCACTTTGAGCACTCAGAGTGCTTTCACCACAACAACCCCAAAGACTTTAGATAGCTGTTCACTGCTGACACACTAATAATAACATCCCAACAATAATAAGACATCTACACTGCTCAGAGACATTCATCTGCCAGTGTCTCAAACCAAGGAGGAAATTAAATCAGGTCTCTGATCATGTCTCTGTCTTTTAAAATATCCATGATGAATAATCAGCTGAACCTCTCTGAGATCCTGATCTTGTCATTCTGAGATCTTTTGTTGTGTCTGACACCAAAAGTGATATCAAATGGAGAAGACAAATGATGAAATCTTTCCTCCATGTCACTTCCCTGCTCCGTATAATTCCAAGATAAGGACTCCTGGTCCTTTGTCTCTTTGCTGAATGAACAGAATAATCAAAGCATCTGTGTATGAGAGCCATGTAATGTCCATGTTTGCATGCTGAAAGAGAAGGTGCTGGTCTGACCCCCCTCCTCCTTTCAGGGTGGAGCCTAGTGGAGTCCAATGGTTGAGACCAGGTCTGAGGAAGTGTAAGTGTGGTTTTCATTTGATTCCTGAAAACAAAGCAGCTCACATTCAACCATCTTCAAAGTGTCAATCAATGATCAGGTGATAGATCAATAACTGCAGCTGTGTTGTGTCTTCTTCTCTCCATCAGATTTCTATGAATTCACCATCGACACAAACACAGTAAACAGAAACCTCAAACTGTCTGACAACAACAGGAAGGTGACACGTGTGAAGGAAGATCAGTCATATCCTGATCATCCAGACAGATTTGACTACTGGCCTCAGCTGCTATGTAGTAATGGTCTGATTGGTCGCTGTTACTGGGAGGTCGAGTGGAGAGGAGGAGTTGATATATCAGTGAGTTACAGAGGAATCAGAAGGAAAGGAGACAGAGAAAACTGTGTGTTTGGATGGAACGATCAGTCCTGGAGACTGTTCTTCTCGGATGGTGGTTACTCTGTTTGGCACAATAAAACAATGACACCTGTCTCCTCCTCTTCATCATCTTCCTCTGTCTCTGACAGAGTAGCAGTGTATGTGGACTGTCCTGCTGGCTCTCTGTCCTTTTACAGAGTCTCCTCTGACTCACTGATCCACCTCTTCACCTTCAACACCACATTCACTGAACCTCTGTGTCCTGGGTTTGGAGTCTGGTGGTCTGGGTCCTCAGTGTCTCTGCGTAGAGTGTAGCAGAGAGAGTCTCCTCCTGTTAGAGAAACTCTCTCACTGTTGAACAGATAGTTCAGTCTGTACATGTCTGTCTCTTTCACTCACACACACCTTTTCAGATTCATGTATTAAAACAGTTTATTTGTTAAACTCTTCTAAATGATTCCTTGTAAACTTCTTCCTCTTCCAGTCCTTTAAAGATGGAAGCTATGATTATTACAGGATAAAAATGTTGCTGACTTTTACTTTTTAAAGATTCTAATCATGATCTTGTCCTTTCACATTTAAAGCATCATTGTGAACATCAGTGTTTTGTCTTTCTCTGAATCTTGGGACAACTGAGCTGATTCAGTTCAAACTAAAATGCTGCCACAGTTTATCTGAAAGATCTGAGAAAAAAAACAAAGATAGAAACTTGTCAAACTGTCAGAGGTTCACAGAGTTAGAAAGGTCCTGACTACTCTTAAGAGTTTGAGCCTCAATTCTATGAATTTTAAAAGTCAACTGCAGAGTTGTAGTTACTGACAGTGACCACTGGAGGGCAGAAGACTCCTATTCAGTCAACACTAAAGACTGAGAAGCAACTATAAATAAACAAAACAAATTAGATCAGACGATCAGTCAATAAACATGTTTACATGTGTTGATGGAAAAAGGTGGAGGATTGAAGAACTGCATGAGGAGAAGGAGCCTCAGGGGGACTCTGGAGGATTCTCACTCCAATATTGCGATTTGCGATTACGATTACGATTACGATATTATAAATAAATGTCATGAGTCCACTTGCTTGAATATCAAGGACAACACAGAATAATGATAGTTTGTGTATTTCTCAACTCAAAACATACACGACACACAAAAAAAAAATACAAAACATGAAGATTACACTGTTTGTTCCAAATAACGTAATATAAAAAAAAATAAAAGTTTGAAAATATAGATGTTTTCAAAATGTATCCATGATTGTTCGTTGTGGTTCTTTCAGGCGGTTTTCAGTTTTATCTTTCACGTTACTCGGTTGGGCTTTTATTTGCATGCACTCGTCAAATTTTTCTCTGTTGTCTCAAATGTAGATAGAGATTGGTCGTATTACCTCGGGATGTAGCGACTTTAGCTTTGCAGGTTTTACACAGCACGTCTTGCTGTTCAGGGTCGTCATACCTGAATCCAAAGTATCGCCATACTACAGAAGTAGCATTTTTTTTCAGCCACCAACTCTGCTTTTCCCTTGTGTTCCTCATCAGCGTCCATGTCGGTTACAGCTGTTTGCTGAAAGCCGGGTAGTCACGTGACCATACCTGCGGCTGCCCACAGTGTGTGGATGTGGCGTCAATTACTCCACATTGGTTTACATTAAATCGCAAATCGCAGTCTTTTATGTGGTTACGTAATCGCACAGCGTGACATCGCGATTTCGATTAGATTAATTGTGCAGCACTAGTGTAATCCATACAGACAAGACACAGGAAAATACATTGGGTGTAGTACAGTATAAATCAATAAGGGATGGGATTTACTTTAAAGATCCGAACATCCAGAAAAACTCCTAAACTTTGTGGTGTGTACTGGATTTTGAATAATTTACCACCTGGATCTCATTCATCTCTTTCCTCCATCTACTTGGCGGCATTATGCAAGTGTACTGATGTAAAGGTATATGGGTATGAAAAAGTTTTAGAGCCCCTTTTACAAGATTCGGTCATTTTAGAGAAACATGGTGTTTTTATTTCAGGCCTTGGAGAGTTCGTGAAAGGCACAGTCCACTCAGTCATTGCAGATAATTTAGGAGCCAACGGGATAGCAGGCTTCACTGAAAGCTTCTCTGGTGTCTACTTCTGCAGGTTTTGTACAGGTGAGAGATCAGATATTCAAGATAAGTCTGTTCAGTCAGGACATTATAACTTTCGAACAAAAGATCTACATGAGACACACGTTAAGTCTGCAAGAGAGAATTCAGCAATCTGTTGTGGAGTAAAGAGAGAGTGTTTTTTTACTAAAAATTTATCTTATTTTCATGTCACTCGGGGCTACCCTCCTGACATTGTTCATGACTTATTTGAGGGTGTTGTTCCATTTGAGACTGCCCTCTGCATTCGTGAATTAATTTCCAAAAATCATCTATCTCTTGACACTCTGAACAAGTTAATCCTGAACTTTCCATACAAGTGGGGAGGTAGAACAAATAAACCTCATATTATACCACACACATACGCCTCTACAAAGACCATAGGAGGTAATGCTCACGAAAATTGGAATTTGTTGAGGTTGCTCCCATTTATAATAGGTGACTTGGTACCAGAGGCAGAGCCTGCTTGGCTTGTGTTGCTTGACTTAAAAGAAATTGTCAAACTCACTGTTGCCCCTCTTCATAATAAAGAGACCATTGCCTACCTGGACTCTAAAATCATAGAACACAGAGATAAATTCTTGGAGCTTTTTCCTGCACGATTCTTACCAAAGCATCACTTTCTTGAACATTACCCTCAAATGATCGAATGTTTCGGACCTTTAGTTGGGCAGTGGACTATGAGGTTTGAGGCAAAGCATAGCTTCTTTAAGCAAGTTGCTCGTCATACAAATTGTTTCAAGAATATACCTCTCACCTTAGCAACCAAACATCAGCAAATGATTGCATATCATATTAGCGCATTACATCTTAAATCTGCTTTGGAGGTTGGAAATGTTTGCACACTTCCTGTGGATGTACTGAGCAAGGATGTAGTGGCAAGCTTCAGGGAGAAATACCCCAAGCTGAATGATGTACTTCTAACCAAAAGTGCAACCATCAAAGGAATGTCCTACAGAATTGGCATGCTAATTCCGTATGGTTCAACTGGTGGCCTGCCCGAGTTTGCAGAAATTCTTCAAATCTGCATTGTTGAAAACAATCTGAGCTTTGTTGTAAGAATACTGTGTGCATGGTATCATGAGCATTTCAGAGCTTATGAGCTCACTACATCTCCTAATAGAGAGGTTGCCCTTGTTGATCTTGAAAACTTGACCGATGCTTACCCACTCTGTGCCTACACTGTAGGTGTGAGACGGATGGTTACTTTGAAAAGGCACATTATAGTTTAAGGTAGGTCTATAATGACACTTTTGTTTCTCAGTAATCTTATGAAGTAGGGGTGTGAAAAATAATTGCATGATCGGTTGTCAACCATCTGAAGAATTGTTGAATTAATCCATTTTTTTTTCTATGTCAAGATGTCAAGTTCCATCCATCTTAGTCGTCCTTGGCGGAGATGACGCCAGAAAGCTTACCCTTTTGTCAGGGATGCCAGCATCAGTGGATCAGCTTGTTCTTGAGATAAAGACTGTTTTTGGACTTGAACAGCAGTTCAGGCTTCAGTATAAAGATGCAGACTTCGGAAATGAATATGTCAATCTCACTTCAACCAGTGAGATAAGAGACAGGGATACTCTGAAAGTGGTATTTTTTGCATGTGAAGAAACTAGCTCCAGCATTCCAGGGACTCTACCACTTTGCAGCAGCAGCACCCCAGTGACTTCTCCCACTACATCCCACAGCTCTGTGAACCCCCTCAGCTCTCCATCCTTGGACAGGGACAGTTTTTCTTCTGACCACTCGTTTGGCAGCGCAGACACCAGCATTTTGGATCCAGCTCCAGAGTCAAGAACTTCTTGGCCTCCACTCTTCATTGTTCCCTATTTTTCATATTTTACTGAAATTCAACTCCAAAGAGCAAATGCAGAATTCAGAGCAAATGGGACTCTTCTTACTCCTCCCCCAAAGCTAAGAATGGATATCCTTGAAGGTATGGCTGAACAGATCTTCAAATATACAGCATACCCCAGTGATTCCCAAATTGAAGAGGCTGAGGGAAAGAGGAACTCGTGCTGGCCATGAAGGATGGAAACAGTATCTAAAGACAAAAGTTACCAATTTTCGCACAAAACTGAGCAAGATTGGACACCCTGAAGTCAGTGTAAACTCCCTCAATAACAAGCGCAAAGGTCAAGAAAAAGCGGCCGCAAATATCAAAAAACCAAGAAAAGCAGAGGTTAACTTTCTCCCATCCTTCCCTAACAGTGAAACAGGAGAGAGTCTTGAGAATGAAAGAGTAGCTCTCTTGTCGGAGGTGAAAAAGAAAAACAATGAGGCTGTGGTCAAGGTGAAAAATGCAGAGGACCTTCTCCTACAGACGTCATGAGGTTGTCCAGGACTCACTCTGAATTTGTGAACAGATGGCCTGCCTTGTTCACAGTGAGTGAGGTGAGTATTACTGTTGATATTTTGCACACTGCTCTGCTGATGTAGAACTGCTTTCCAAAATTATGTGCTGATAATAATTTCCTGGGGGGAAAGATTACTCTATTCTGTATTAACATAATTTTTTGTACAATGAAGCCATTATAAATTATTATTTCCCACTGTTTTTCATGTGAGTAGCCAAATTTTTGTTTATAAAGCCTGTGCACTCACTTTTCCAGTGGAAAGTTTTGAAATGCAGAGTGGTGACATTTCAACGTATTGACGAACAATCAGCTGTCATTATTCAGATTTTGTGTAGCTGCACAACTTTGGTATTGATGGCTTGCACAACTGCTCTCTATAGCTTGACAATGAGCCTGACATGAATTGGGGCAGGTCCTTTTACGATTCTTTGTTTACAGCTTGACATAGTCCTGAAATATATAAAGCAAATGAGGATTCACATTAGAATGTTGAGTACAGACCACTCATCATTCAAGAAGATTGTGATATGATTCATCTGCCCAAGGGTACCTAAAAGATTCTGCCCAAGTGCCAAGTCTCCTTTTATAGTCCAAATTGTCTGTCCTTATTCAGCCCCTGCTTTTTTAAGCATGAAAGTTATAACTTATTTGGATCTCCCATTTACATTTCTTTTCCATCACTGTTTCTCTTATTGATAAATGCAGAATCCATGCGTATAACAACGATGCCACTTCAAGCAAAATTCTTGGCAGAACTTGACAAATACACAGCTAATTTGATGAAGGTCTTCAGCATTAGAGGAGGAGCTGCTGGAGGGAAGATCAAACTCCTCATTCAATTCAATTCAATTCAATTTTATTTATATAGCGCCTTACACAATCAAAATTGTCTCAAAGCGCTTTACACAGACCCAGAGCCTGACCCCAGAGCAAGCACTTAAGGCGACAGTCGCAAGGAAAACTCCCTTTTAACAGGAAGAAACCTTGAGCAGAACCTGGCTCAGATGGGGACCCTCCTGCCGATGGCCGGGCTGGGTGAAAGGAGGAAAAGGAGGAAGATAGGACAGCTAGGAATGGAGGAGAGGGGGAGAAAGACATGAAGCATAATACAGACAATGTGGGTCAGTATTTACATTACAGTTAGTGAACAGTTATTTGATAATGTGTGCTCAGCAGATTAGAATTATGAAACAGAGCACGGAGGCAAAAAGCTGTCATGACTGGTAATTATTTACATTACAGTCTGCAAAGAATATTAATCAAATATTTATCTGTAGCAGAATGGAACATTAAACATGTTAGAAATAGATCATTGTAAACAATAAACAGCAGCAGGTGGGTGGAGCCAGGACCATGGGACATGCAGCTCCGGAGCCAGAGGTACAGAGAAAAGAGAGACCAGAGAGAAACAAACACAGGACTACGGGACAGAGAGGACACAGAGTTAATGACATGTAATAAAGGCTAATAAATTTGAGAGTGGCTCTGAGGAGAGAAAGAGAAAGAAGAAGAAGTGCGCAGTAAATCATGGGATGTCCCCCAGCAGCCTAGGCCTATAGCAGCATAACTAGGGGATGATTCAGTTGCCTGAGCCAGCCCTACTAAGGGCTATATCCTTAACTGTAACAGTGTCTATAGAGATAATTGTGACTAACTATAAGTTTAATAAATAAATAACTAGGACTGTAACTACAACTAATTATAAGCTTTATCAAACAAGAAGGTTTTAAGTTTCGTTTTAAAATTAGAGAGGGTGTCTGCTTCCCGAACCCAAACTGGCAGTTGGTTCCATAGGAGAGGGGCCTGATAGCTAAAGGCTCGGCCTCCCATTCTACTTTTAGAGATTTTGGGAACCATAAGCAAACCTGCATTCTGGGAACGAAGCAATCTGTTAGGATGATATGGTACTATCAGCTCTTTGAGATATGAAGGAGCCTGGCCATTGAGGGCCTTATATGTAAGGAGAAGGATTTTAAAATGAATTCTGGTTTTTACAGGAAGCCAATGAAGAGAAGTTAGTACAGGAGTAATATGATCTCTCTTGCTAATTCCAGTCAGTACTCTCGCTGCAGCATTTTGGATCAGCTGGATGCTTTTAGAGAGTTAACTGGACATCCTGATAATAGGGAATTACAGTAGTCCAGCCTAGAAGTAACAAAAGCATGGACTAATTTTTCAGCATCACTCTGCGACAGAATGTTCCTAATCTTACTGATATTGCGCAGGTGAAAGAAGGCAGTCCTAGAGACTTATTTTATATGTGAGTTAAAGGACAGATCCTGATCAAAAATAACTCCAAGGTTCCTCACAGTCGTACTGGAAGCTAAATTAATGCCATCCAGAGTAACTATATGATTAGATAAACAGTTTCTGAGGTGTTTGGGACCAAACAAAATAACCTCAGTTTTGTCTGAATACAGAAGAAGAAAGTTACAGGTCATCCAGGCCTTTATGTCTTTAAGACATGCCTGAAGTATGGCTAACTGATCTGTTTCGTCTGGTTTCATAGATAAATATAGCTGGGTATCATCCGCATAGCAATGGAAATTTATTCCATGCTTCCTGATAATATTGCCTAGGGGAAGCATGTATAAGGTGAACAGTATCGGTCCAAGCACAGAACCCTGTGGAACTCCATGACTTACTCTGGTATATATGGAGGGATCATCATTAACATGAACAAACTGGTATCTATCTGATAGATGTGATTTAAACCAGCCTAGTGCTGTTCCTGTAATCCCAATAACATGTTCCAATCTTTCCAATAGGATATTATGATCAATGGTGTCAAATGCAGCACTAAGATCTAGCAGGACAAGTATAGAGACGAGTCCATTATCTGATGCTATAAGAAGGTCGTTGGTAACTTTCACCAGTGCTGTCTCTGTGCTATGATGAACTCTAAATCCTGACTGAAAAACTTCAAACAAACCGTTCCTATGTAGATGATCACACAACTGAGTTGCAACAGCCTTTTCAAGAATTTTAGAATTAAAGGGGAGATTGGATATAGGTCTATAGTTTGCCAAAATGTCAGAGTCCAGAGAAGGCTTTTTAAGTAAAGGTTTGATAACTGCAACCTTAAAAGCCTGTGGAACATATCCTGTAACCAACGAGAGATTTATCTGATCTAATATGTGAGTGCCAATCAAAGGCAACACATCTTTAAGAAGTCTGGTCGGGATAGGATCCAAAAGACATGTTGATGATTTAGATTTAGAAACTACTGAAGTCAATTCAGCTAGATCTATGGGAGAGAAACAGTCTAACGACAAATCAGGACTGGCAGACATTTCTAAAGATGCTGTTCTAGACATACCTACATCATTAACAGTTGTAGGCAGGATGAGATGGATTCTGTCTCTAATGTCTACTATTTTGTTGCTAAAGAAGCTCATAAAGTCATTACTAGTGAGAGCTAGAGGGATGGATGGTACAACAGAGCTATGGCTCTTTGTCAGCCTGGCTACAGTGCTGAAAAGAAACCTAGGGTTGTTCTTGTTTTCCTCTATTAATGATGAGTAGTAGGTAGTTCTTGCCTTACGAAGGGCTTTTTTATACGTTATAAAGCTGTCTTTCCAGGCTAGGCGGAATTCCTCTAAATTAGTGGATAACCATTTCCTTTCCAGCTTTCGTGATATCTGCTTTAAAGTACGTATTTGTGAATTGTACCATGGAGCTAGCTTCCTCTGATTACTGACCTTCTTTTTCAAAGGGGCAACAGAGTCAAGGGTTGAACGCAATGAAGCAGCAGTATTATCAACTAGATAGTCTATATCTGCTGGAGTAAAGTTTAGGCCATTGCTCTCTGTAAAACTGGCACATGGCAGCGGAGATAATAAAGTTGGAATAGCTTCCTTATATTTGATAACAGCATTATCAGACAGAAATCTACAGTAGTTAATTTTTTTCTCAGATGCTGTGCATTTCATTATTGTAAATTCAAATGTTACTAAAGAATGATCAGATAAAACAGGGTTCTGAGGGAATACTGTCAAATATTCAGCTTCTATGCCATAGGTTAGTACAAGATCAAGGGTGTGATTAAAACAGTGAGTTGGTTTGTTAACATTTTGTAAAAAGCCAATTGAGTCTAATATTGAATAGAAAGCAGTCTTAAGCAGTCATTGTGGGTATCAACATGAATATTAAAGTCGCCCACTATAATTGCTCTATCCGTACTAAGCACTAAATCAGATAAAAATTCAGTGAATTCAGACAAAAACTCTGAGTAAGCAGTAGGTGGACGATACACCACAGCAAATAGTACTGGTTTTTCTGTCTTCCAATTTGGATGTGAGAGGCTGAGGATAAGGCTTTCAAATGTACTATATTTCGGCTTAGGTCTAGGATTAATTAATAAACTTGAGTGGTAGATTGCTGCCACTCCTCCTCCTCGGCCTGTGCCTCGAGGAATGTGATAATTAATATGACTAGCAGGGGTTGACTCATTTAGACTGACATACTCTTCCTCCTGCAGCCAGGTCTCATGGCTCCAACAGCTAAGGCAAGTGCATTAAACTGTGCATTATTTAGCCAAATATGTTTTTTTACCCCATGAAAAATCTCCATTTCCCATCAACCTTCTACTGTTTATTTTTTTTCCTCATTTGTCTTTTGTTTTTTGTTTTCCTCCATCCACCCTCTGTCTGATTCCTTAATTTTTCCTTCCTTTGCCTCCATTCTTTCTTTCCTTCATGCATGAGTGATGTAGGACCCCTTTCCCATTTTTTAGTGTCTTCAACTTCTATACTTAACCTTTCCTTCATCTGACCTTAATCATCCCCCTCTTTTGTCTTTCATCTTTCTACTACTCTTTTCCACTCTTCCTCTTACCTCCTATAGGTTTTCCTTTTCTTTACATCATCAACTTTACACCTTTCCTCTTAAAAGGTGTCGAAGGAGTCTTGAAAAATTGATTGATTTAATATAAATTCTTTTGCAGTGAGTGAAGACATTGTAGTCAAGAGGACTGTGTACTTCAAAGTCTGTTTGTCTATCTCAATGAGGACAGGAATACTCTCATCAAGGAGTACTTGGTCAGTAATTTTATTTTACTGTGACCTTTCAGTCTTGAACTTGCAATGTTTTATCAGTTTATTTCAAAATTGTCAAATTGGTTTGCACTATTAGAACGTCAACAGTGAAGAAGCTGAGAGAGAGATCGCGCAGACCACCACGGGGCTTTATGTGATCCGAAAAGATGGTGCCGATGATGAGGAAAAGCCAGAGGATGTTGGAGTGGTGATTGAGGGTGTGGAACTGCTATGCAACCTGGGAAGTATTTCTTTTGGATGTGTCATGCTTTTTGGATTAATCTACACTCTCAACTTGAGCTATCCCCAGGAACACAAGTTTCTTCCAGAAAGTGTTGATGAACTTGAATGGTCACAGACTGTCTCCAAAGGTCCAAACAATTAAAATAAAGATGCTTCAATGAGCTCATAAGTTAACGTGATGGACATTTGAGCCTGCCACAGTTTGGCTTGTTGGACGTTTGGATCTTCTATTGCCACTTTGACTTTTGTTTGAACTTGCAGATCTTTCTTATAATGTGCTGTTGGAAGGGATGGAGCATTTGTTGGAGGAACCTGCATCATTTCCAGTGTAATCCAGATGATTGTATCATACATCCTCATTACATCATCACTTCTGTTATTTCACATGCTAAACACTTTAAGCATTTCTGCCAACTAGCAGGGCTTGCTTGGGGCTCTCTCCTGAAGAGGCTAAAAAGACTGTCCTTGGAATTATGACTTAAGTTCACTTTTTTACCTTGAATAATTTCTAAAAAAAATTTCTAATGTTTGTGTTTTCTTATTTGGTTTTACATTTTCAAATTAGTTGAGGATAACTGCAGTGAACTTCCAAATGGTGGTGTTTGTATTTGTGATTGGATGTATTTTTGGTTGAACCCTTTATGTTAAATACACTCAGGCCATTTTATGATGTGAGTTAGTGATGGTTTCTGATTTGCTCTTTCCATTTACACTCATGAGCGAGGCAGAATATTAGATACGGTTCAAATCTTGCACTTTCATTCTTATCTGTTGTGGTAACGTTGTAGAGCCTTTCATCTTTTATGTAATATTGTTTTGGGTACAATACATAACTTAGCCCTGTGCCTGTATTCCATATTGGTATAATCTACTGGAAAACCTTTTCACTTTTATAATTGCAAAATGTCAAATGTAATTAATGTTCCTAAATGTTCAAAGGTGCTGTATTTTAAACATTTCTGTAGCATTGTTAATGTTATACTGTGCTATATTGTGCCGGTGCACTGCTTCTTACATGATGGAAAGGGGTTGGCTTACAGGCCAAAAGCCATGGTAGTTTTCAAAATTTAAAAATGATTGCCAGCATGGACAGTGATATATCACAGTGTGATTCAGTGTAAGACTGAATGGCATTCATCATTTCTGTTTATTGGTCTTCTTTTACTTATTTGTGTTTGTGTGGGCCATGTGTTGAGGTAGGCGTGCACGCATGAATTGAGTGGGGCATCTGGTATATGTGCCAGCTGTGATGCCTTTTTTTTGTTTAAATTCCAACACATTGGACATAGGTGTACAGTGGCATCTCTACAGTGCAGACACATTTAAACGTTGCTGTAATTTTGAACTTGTTTCTGGCAATAAAGTTGTCACAACTATGCTGTGTTTTGCTTTGTGATTTATGACAGAAGACAGAATAGCCAATTAGAAATGCATTACTATTGTATATATGATACTTTAATAAATACATAGAGTTTATGTGAAAGTTCCCCTTAACTGTATATATGATAAATGAATAAACACAAAGTTTATGCATAAGTTTGCATTAACTTTAATCAGATCTGGATAAGTTATTTAATTTATTCACATTGTCTTGGTATGATAGAAACACATTGAAGTAAATGGGACCTTCACACTGAACTTATGTAATAAAATTGCATGGAAAAATTACATGTAATTAAAATACTTAAAGTTTTTGGCATAATTATTTGTAAGTGTGTATTTGAGTGTAAGGCTGTTGGGCAAGATCATTTGGTAAGTTGAATTTTTTCTTATCATTACTTATTTAACCCTTTTAAACCTGCCATAGAACCAAATCCGCCAGAACATATTTTACATTTTTACCTGCTGTGGTGCCACATATTTTTCTAAATATAGAGATGTCTTAGCTGTATCCCTCAAAATTAGAAATATAAAAAAGTTGCACAAAATAATTTTAAACCACAATAAATTTGAGTGTATTCATTGGCTAGTTTTTGAGATACACTCAAATGTATAAACTAAGACAAAAACAAAACGAACACCCACTATCTGGATTATACTAGTTTTATTGTGTGCGCTGTTTATGGATTTTTTGCGACGTTTTACTGGTTTTCTGCACACCCACTCGTGGAAGAGACAGCTCTCTGAGACATGTTTAGAGTTTGATATGTAAGTGTTACTCCTCCGGTTTAATATGCAAAAAGAATTATTGCTCTATCTTATGTGGTTGTAGTTTTACCGGCATTTAAAAATTGATATGCCAAAGAGATCGCCGGCGCTCCCGTCGGTTTAACGCCCTTAAAGATCGCTGGCGCTCCCGTCGGTTTAACAGGGTTAACATTTTTTTTATTTTTAATATTTTTGGTTTGTATTTAATTTTTTTTACACAGATTTTTTTGCACTACTTTAAGTTAAGACAGTCAAAGATGCTCTTTTAGTTCTTCATTTGTAATAATTGCCATTGGTCAAGGACTTTATAGAATGTCCCTGCATGTTTTTTGTTAATAAATACATTTGAAATCAATTCTTAACTTTAGTTTTCATTCTTGCATTAGAGTAATGGCATTTAATGTTTTAATGTGAACATTGTGAACATTGCACTGAAGCTTGTTTTGAAGAAAATCGTGAATCAAATCGAAATCGCAATATTTGCCAGAGAAATCGCGATTAGATCTTTTCCTAAAATCGTTCAGCCCTACAGGTAGGTAAGGAAAATTTAGAATAGCTGAGTTAATCTCATCTAATTCTATCTGTCCTGACAGAATCAGGTTTTTTAATACAAGCTTTATTTCCATTGGTGCAACGCCTTCAAAAATGACATACATTATATCCTGTGGAGTTTGTTTGATCAGGTCAAATGCTGGAACATCAACTAGTCTGCTTCTTCTGTTAATCCCGTCAGTGGTTTTGAGGGATGCTTTCAATGTTTCTGGGCTTGCTTTGTCTATTTCAAGACATTGCCTGATGTGCTTTTCCAAAGTTGTTTCAGAAAACTTATTCTCCTCAAAAATACTTTGCATATCCTCAAAGGTGCATTCATGTCTACATTTGCTATAAGCAAAGCTGACACCTTGTTTAAATCCAGCAAGTTCACGTTGAGCAAGTGTGTCTCCACATATGGCTATCACAGCACCAAACAACTCAATTCAACCATTTGGGGTTTCAATCCTAACACCATTGTAAAGACGTGTCAGATCTTGTAGGATTCTTTTTAGTGTAACATCAGCAGCCCACTGAGAAATATCATCTGCCAATATTCAATATTCCCTAAACTATAATAAAACATCAGTAATTTATTTGCAGAGGCATGGGGCCTAAAGGGTTACATATTTCAATTTCATGGGTGTACAATATTATCTGCAATGCATTTAGCCTTTGAGAATATAATGGATGGGATGTAAAATGGGCTCCATCAGTAAAACCATACAAGAGTCCCTCTCTAATTCTTTTTGTGGTACGGTGTTCAACATGGTGAAGATTGTGGAATTGGTCAGTAACTGCTTTAGACTTTGAATGAGTGGTACATAGTAAAAACTTGTGTTTCTTAAGGCCATGACCCTTGAAAGACCACGCTTTACCCAACAAATCTTCTGAGACACTACAACTTCCTCTGGGTTGACTGGATTGAATAGTTCCCAGATGGTTTTATTCTGTCCATATGCAGTGTTTGAGAAAGGATCCAAGAGCATATCAAATGTAGCCAATGCCTCATCTTGAAGCTGAGCAGTTGTCTCAGGATTCTCTTCAAACACCGTTCTGATTCTCTCCCTTAGCGTGTCAAGGAGAGCAGCTTGGTATTGTTGCAGCCCTGAGATGACACTGTTGACAGTCCTCTGTGAAAATATTTAAAATTTAAATGTGTTTAACATATATATATATATATATATATATATATATATATATATATATATATATATATATATATATATATATATAATTATTGCTAAGAGGCCCATAATTTATGTTAAAATATTGACAGGACTTATTTATATTTTTAGAAATATAGTTTAAAGGAATCATTCACAAATATGATATTAATAGTACCAATAAAGCATTGGCCCATCAAGACACATTTACCTGTGACAAGTGGCACTGTTCCCGAACACTGATGGCAAATGCCGCTGCAGATCTAGCAATATCAGGTCTGGTTCTGGATGCAACAGCTTCTTCCTTTAGAAAATGAGAAGTATATATATTTTTAAGAGTGGGTAGATGGACACAATCAGGGTTGCTACTGATTTGAATTTTTTTTTTTTACAATAAAAAACTTTTCAATGTTATTAGGTAGACTAAAATACAATCTGCAAAGACAAGATAATACAATATATACAAAGAGGTTCATGTGTAAAATTGACCCAAAGACAAATTAGCAGTTATTATTCAGCAAGTAAGTAGCCAGCTCTAATTCCAGAGATAACTTTAACTGTACTGAGTACTACTTTGTTTAGAATTATTTTTACAGATATTTTACTTTCATGCAACTATTTATTTTTTCCTCCCCAATGAGTTCATTGTCATAACAATAACAATAATGCTGACGATAAACCTCCCTATCGTCAGCATTATTGTTATTGTTATGATAATTATTATTACTGTTGTTGTTATGTCCCTTTGGAGGTGAATCAACTATCTCTAGATCTGAGTGACAGGCTAATTGGAGAAAACAATATGCAACTAACAATTATTTTCATAATCGATGAATCTGTCAATTATTTTCTCGATTAACTGATTAGTTGTTTGGTACAGAAAATGTCAGAAAATGGTGAAAAGTCAGGCGTTTTCCTGGCTCAAAAATGGTCTGAGATGCAGGATGCATCCCACATTCGCTTCACTGGTGTGGGATCTGAGCAGCTCTATTGTCTATATCAATGGTAAGAAAAGTTCGTTTGGACAGCTCCAGCTGTGCAAATACCACACATAATTCATTCATCTAATTGGACATGTATTGCAGTTGTTGTTGCCCGTTTTAACTTGGATAACGTTGTAATACGAAGATAAATAACATCATATTATACTCAAATCCTGCATGATTAAGGCGCGCACTCGTGGTGTGGATTGAAGGACTTAATTTTCAATTTTCAGTTCAATTCAATTTTATTTATATAGCGCCTTCCACAATCAAAATTGTCTCAAAGCGCTTTACAGAGACCCAGAGCCTGACCCTAGAGCAAGCACTTAAGGCGACAGTGGCAAGGAAAAACTCCCCTTTAACAGGAAGAAACCTTGAGCAGAACCTGTATTGTAAACAATAAACAGCAGCAGGTGGGTGGAGCCAGGACCACAGAACATGCAGCTCCGGAGCCAGAGATACCTGCAGAAAGGTACAGAAAAAGAGAGACCAGAGAGAAACAAACACAGGACTACGGGACAGAGAGGACACAGGGTTAATGACATTAACAAGGCTAATAAATTTGAGAGTGGGACTGAGGAGTGAAAGAGAGAGAAGAAGAAGTGCGCAGTAGATCATGGGATGTCCCCCAGCAGCCTAGGCCTATAGCAGCATAACTAGGGGATGATTCAGTTGCCTGAGCCAGCCCTACTAAGGGCTATATCCTTAACTGTAACAGTGTCTATAGAGATAATTGTGACTAACTATAAGTTTAATAAATAACTGGGACTGTAACTACAACTAATTATAAGCTTTGTCAAACAAAAAGGTTTTAAGCTTAATTTTAAAATTAGGGTGTCTGCTTCCCGAACCCAAACTGGCAGTTGGTTCCATAGGAGAGGGGCCTGATAGCTAAAGGCTCGGCCTCCCGTTCTACTTTTAGAGATTTTGGGAACCATAAGCAAACCTGCATTCTGGGAACGAAGCAATCTGTTGGGACCATATGGTACTATGGTACTATCAGCTCTTTAAGATATGAGACTTCCGGCGCTGGTGGAGGCTGGCTGCTGGTTGCAACAGCTCTATCGTTTTTCTCTCTTCTTTCTAACTTTTAGTACTTTAACTCTCTATTTCTTGGTTAACTTTTTGTACATAGCTTATTTAATAGCAGCACTCGTGAACCTGACTATTTTTTTTTTTTTTTTTTTTACTGATATCACTTGTCTGGGCACTTATTTTTATCAACAATGTGTGTCGGAGTCGGAGCGCGTCTTGTTTACAGCAGGGAACAGCTGATCGCGCTGTGGAGCGGTGCGAGGGATAAACACATGATCCCAGCGGAGTTGCTTCGTAAGACTCGACGAGGACGCCGTTGAGGAAGGAAACTCTGGGAAAAGAAGAGACGCTTCAGGCCTGTTCTCCCCTCCGTCATCATGGGAAATGTGAGACCTCTTCCCAATAAGACGGACGAACTGGCGGCTCTGATCAGGCACCAGCGGGAATTCAGAGAGTGTAGCATCATGGTTTTCATGGAGACCTGGTTAACCCCTCATACCCCGGACTCCGTCATCACATTGGAGTCTTTTCATCTGCTGCGGGCGGACAGGACGAAGGACAGTGGTAAGAGGAAGGAGGGGCCTGTGTTTGTGAATGAGAGATGGTGTAAACCAGGACATTGTGTGGTAAAAATGGAACTGTGCAGCAGAGACATTGAACTGTTAGCTGTTAGCATGAGGCCATTCTATCTGCCACGGGAGTTCACGCATGTTATCGTGATAGCTGCGCACGTTCCCCCTCTGCTAACTCTGACATCGCCTGTGACACACTCCTCTCAGTTACCAGCAAACTGCAGACACAGCATCCACAGGCCCTCTTCCTCATCTCAGGTGACTTTAATCACGCACCACCCTCCTCTGTGTTACCAACATTTACACAGTATGTCAACTGTCCCACCAGAGACAATAAAACACTGGACTTATTTTATGCCAACACCAAAGAGGCATATTCTGCAACCCCCCTCCCCCCCCTGGGCAGGGCTGACCACAACATTGTTCACCTACAGACTGTGTACAAACCCATAGTACACAGGCTGCCTGTGGAGTCCCGTGTGGTGAAGAGGTGGACCACTGAGAGCGAGGAGGCTCTGAGGGACTGCTTCAACACCACTGTGTGGGCTGAGCTCGTTGACCCCCACGGGGAGGACCTCAACACCATTACAGACACCATAACGGACTATATAAACTTTTGTTGTGAAAACACCGTGTCCTCCAAAAGGGTACGATGTTAAACAAACAACAAGCCGTGGATTACCCCTGGCATTAAAGCTCTCCTGAAGGAGAAGAAGAGAGCTTTCAGGTCAGGGGACAAGGAGGAGCTCAAGGAGACACAGAAAGAGCTGAGAAGGAAGATCAGGGAGGGCAAGGCCAGGTACAAGAGGAAGATGGAGGAGCAGCTGAAGCAGCAAAACATCAGTGGGGTGTGGAGGAGCCTAAAGACCATCTCAGGCTTCAAAACACCCCATCCCAGGCTGAGGGGGGCCTGCAGTGGGTGAATGACTTGAACCAACACTTCAACCGGTTTGACCAGCCACCCACTACTCCCCCCACACAGCTGCCCCACACCTTGTCAACTGGACAATGCCCCACACCCGCAGCCCTTCACACCTCCAGCTCAACTGGACAATGCCCCACTCCTACAGCCCTTCACACCTCACTATTTCCCCACCGGCCTATGGACTCAGTAACCCCCCCCAGCCCACCCCTGTCCTTCACACCTGCCCAGGTGAGGAGAGATCTGAGGAGGATCAAAGCACGAAAGGCAGCTGGACCAGACAGCATCAGCTCCAGGCTCCTGAAATCCTGTGCAGAGGAACTGTGTGGGATTATGGGGCAAGTCTTCAACCTGAGCCTGAAGCTGAGGATGGTACCACAGCTATGGAAGACCTCCTGTGTGGTACCAGTGCCCAAAACACCACATGCTAGGGATCCTAGCAGCTTCAGGCCAGTGGCTCTCACATCACACCTAATGAAGACACTGGAGAGACTGGTCCTGGGCCACCTCCGAGCTGAGGTGAGTTCAGCAATGGATCCACTGCAGTTCGCCTACCGACCCGGGATCGGAGCGGAGGACGCTGTGATCTTCCTGCTGCACCGTGCCCTGACTCACCTGGAGAAGCCTGGCAGCGCTGTGAGGATTCTGTTCTTTGATTTCTCCAGCGCATTCAAGGATCAAGGATCAAGGATCACGGAACTTTATTGTCATACCAGGACATTTACATGATATGGTACGGAATTAGTACTCAGGTCCCAGTTTAAGCCATTCAGAGCAAGACGTGAACAAGAACGAAATCTAAACATAAGGGCAATAATATAAACATTATAGTGGAAAATATAAACATATAAACATTAGAGTAGAGAAATAAATATAACCTTAGAGAAAATAAAAATAAACATTAGAGCAGAAATATATTAACACTGTGAAATTTAAAAAATTAACAATTAAAAATAAGATAAGATAAGGAAGCCGAAGTTAGCAAGTGCATAAATACTCATGTGCAAGTAGGAGGTAGTGGTAGTGCAGATGTAGTCCGTGTATTGCACCTATATGAGCATGTTGCCCTATGGTGGCCAAGTATTGCACTTAGTGAGACAGATAAAGTGTTGTAGTGCAGGACTGTCAGTGTGTGGTGGTGGGGGGAGGTGGGTCTACAGGGCAGGGCTAGAGTTGAGCAGTTCAACACCATTCAGCCTGTGCGTCTGAGGGACAAGCTGGTGCGGTCTGGAGTGGACTCACAGCTGGCAGAGTGGGTCCTGGACTACCTCACAAACAGGCCCCAGTTTGTGAGAGCTCGGGACTCTGTGTCTGACCCCCTGACCTGCAGTGTGGGTGTTCCCCAGGGCACGGTGCTTGCGCCCTTCCTCTTCACCCTCTACACTGCAGACTTCAGACACAACACGGACGGCTGTGTCCTGCTCAAGTTCTCTGACGACTCTGCTATCGTCGGCCTGATCAGCGATGACGATGATGCAGAGTACAGAGGAGTGACGCAGGACTTTGTGGACTGGTGTCGGCCAAACCACCTCCTCATCAACGCAGGGAAGACCAAGGAGATGGTGGTGGATTTCCGCAGACACCGGTCTGCCCCCTCACCGGTGAACATCCAGGGAATGGACATTGAGAGAGTGGACTCTTACAAGTACCTGGGTGTTCACCTAAACCACAAACTGGACTGGACTGACAACACAGATACTCTGTACAGGAAGGGGCAGAGCAGGCTCTACCTCCTGAGGAGACTGCGGTCTTTTGGTGTGCAGGGGACACTCCTAAAGACCTTTTATGACTCTGTGGTGGCTTCAGCCATCTTGTACGGTGTAGTCTGCTGGAGCAGCAGTATAACTGAGAAGGAGAGGAAGAAGCTGGACAAAGTCATCAGGAAGTCCAGCTCTGTCCTGGGCTGTCCTCTGGACTCAGTGCGTGAGGTTGGAGACAGAAGGGTCCTAGCAAAACTGTCATCTATGCTGGACCATGAGTCCCACCCGCTGCAGGACGTCCTGTCAGCTCTGCAGAGCAGCTTCAGTGACAGACTGCTCCACCCTCGGTGTGTGAAGGAGAGATTTAGAAGATCTTTCCTTCCTGCTGCTGTCAGACTCTATAACGAACATTGTTAACACACATACTGATTACCATACATCAATGTGCAATAACCCAGTTATTAGTGTGCAATATTTGTGTACTATAGTCACTCAACTCAACAACCTCCATCTCATATTTATTTATTTATGTATGTATGTATGTATATTTTATTTTTTACAGCAGCTATTTTCTTGTTTCTTAGTTTAGTCTCTTAGTTATTCTACCTTGTTCTGGCCATATTGGCCTCTTACTTATATCTCACTTTCACTTACTGTACTGTACCCCTGATGTTGCTAAATGCAATTTCCCCAATGAGGGACTAATAAAGGATTCTCTTATCTTATCTTATCTTATCTTATGAAGGAGCCTGGCCATTGAGGCCCTTATATGTAAGGAGAAGGATTTTAAAATCAATTCTGGATTTTACAGGAAGCCAATGAAGAGAAGTTAGTACAGGAGTAATATGATCTCTCTTGCTAATTCCAGTCAGTACTCTTGCTGCAGCATTTTGGATCAGCTGGAGGCTTTTTAGAGAGTTAACTGGACATCCTGATAATAGGGAATTACAGTAGTCCAGTCTAGAAGTAACAAAAGCATGGACTAATTTTTCAGCATCATTCTGTGACAGAATGTTCCTAATCTTACTGATATTGCGCAGGTGAAAGAAAGGCGGTCCTAGAGACTTGTTTTATATGTGAGTTAAAGGACAAATCCTGATCAAAAATAACTCCAAGGTTTCTCACAGTCGTACTGGAGGCTAAATTAATGCCATCCAGAATTACAGTAGTCCAGTCTAGAAGTAACAAAAGCATGGACTAATTTTTCAGCATCATTCTGTGACAGAATGTTCCTAATCTTACTGATATTGCGCTTGAGGTGAAAGAAGGCGGTCCTAGAGACTTGTTTTATATGTGAGTTAAAGGACAAATCCTGATCAAAAATAACTCCAAGGTTTCTCACAGTCGTACTGGAGGCTAAATTAATGCCATCCAGAATTACAGTAGTCCAGTCTAGAAGTAACAAAAGCATGGACTAATTTTTCAGCATCATTCTGTGACAGAATGTTCCTAATCTTACTGATATTGCGCAGGTGAAAGAAGGCGGTCCTAGAGACTTGTTTTATATGTGAGTTAAAGGACAAATCCTGATCAAAAATAACTCCAAGGTTTCTCACAGTCGTACTGGAGGCTAAATTAATGCCATCCAGAATTACAGTAGTCCAGTCTAGAAGTAACAAAAGCATGGACTAATTTTTCAGCATCATTCTGTGACAGAATGTTCCTAATCTTACTGATATTGCGCAGGTGAAAGAAGGCGGTCCTAGAGACTTGTTTTATATGTGAGTTAAAGGACAAATCCTGATCAAAAATAACTCCAAGGTTTCTCACAGTCGTACTGGAGGCTAAATTAATGCCATCCAGAGTAACTATATGATTAGATAAACTGTTTCTGAGGTGTTTGGGACCAAACAAAATAACCTCAGTTTTGTCTGAATTCAGAAGAAGAAAGTTACAGGTCATCCAGGCCTTTATGTCTTTTAGACATGCCTGAAGTACGGCTAACTGATCTGTTTCATCAGTGCTATGATGAACTCTAAATCCTGACTGAAAAACTTCAAACAAACCGTTCCTATGTAGATGGTCACACAACTGAGTTGCAACAGACTTTTCCAGAATTTTAGAATTAAAGGGGAGATTGGATATAGGTCTATAGTTTGCCAAAATGTCAGAGTCCAGAGAAGGCTTTTTAAGTAAAGGTTTGATAACTGCAACCTTAAAAGCCTGTGGAACATATCCTGTTACCAAAGAGAGATTTATCTGATCTAATATGTTAGTGCCAATCAAAGGCAAAATATCTTTAAGAAGTCTGGTCGGGATAGGATCCAAAAGACATGCTGATGATTAAGATTTAGAAACTATTGAAGTCAATTCAGCGAGATCTATGGGAGAGAAACAGTCTAATGACAAATCAGGACTGGCAGACATTTCTAAAGATGCTGTTCTAGACATACCTACATCATTAACAGTTGTAGGCAGGATAAGATGGATTCTGTCTCTAATGTCTACTATTTTGTTGCTAAAGAAGCTCATAAAGTCATTACTAGTAAGAGCTAGAGGGATGCATGGTTCAACAGAGCTATGGCTCTTTGTCAGCCTGGCTACAGTGCTGAAAAGAAACCTAGGGTTGTTCTTGTTTTCCTCTATTAATGATGAATAATAGGCAGTTCTTGCTTTACGAAGGGCATTTTTATACGTTATAAAGCTGTCTTTCCAGGCTAGGCGGAATTCCTCTAAATTAGTGGATAACCATTTCCTTTCCAGCTTTCGTGATATTTGCTTTAAAGTACGTATTTGTGAATCGTACCATGGAGCTAGCTTTCTCTGATTACTGACCTTCTTTTTCAAAGGGGCAACAGAGTCAAGGGTTGAACGCAATGAAGCAGCAGTACTATCAACTAGATAGTCTATATCTGCTGGAGTAAAGTTTAGGCCATTGCCCTCTGTAAAACTGGGATATGGCAACGGAGATAATAAAGATGGAATAGCTTCCTTATATTTGATAACAGCATTATCAGACAAATATCTACAGTAGTTAATTTTATTCCAGGTGCTGTGCAGTTCATTATTGTAAATTCAAATGTTACTAAAGAATGATCAGATAAAACAGGGTTCTGAGGGAATACTGTCAAATATTCAGTTTCTATGCCATAGGTCAGTACAAGATCAAGGGTGTGGTTGAAACAGTGAGTTGGTTTGTTAACATTTTGTAAAAAGCCAATTGAGTCTAATACTGAATAGAAAGCGGTCTTAAGGCTGTCATTGTGGGTATCAACATGAATATTAAAGTCGCCCACTATAATTGCTCTATCCGTACTAAGTACTAAATCAGATAAAAATTCAGTGAATTCAGACAAAAACTCTGAGTAAGCAGCAGGTGGATGATACACCACAGCAAATAGTACTGGTTTTTCTGTCTTCCAATTTGGGTGTGAGAGGCTGAGGATAAGACTTTAAAAAGTGCTATATTTCGGCTTGGGTCTAGGATTAATTAGTAAACTTGAGTGGTAGATTGCTGCCACTCCTCCTCCTCGGCCTGTGCCTCGAGGAATGTGATAATTAATATGACTAGCAGGGGTTGACTCATTTAGACTGACATACTCTTCCTCCTGCAGCCAGGTCTCAGTAAGACAGAATAAATCAATCTGCTGATCCATTATCAAATCATTTACTAACAGAGATTTAGACAAGAGAGATCTAATGTTTAATAGCCCACATCTAATTGTGGTGTTTTTAGGTTCAGATACTTTTGTAGTATTAATTTTTTTTGAGGTTTTTATGAATAACACCTCTTGCATTTTTTAATTTATACACTTTTTGTTGACGTGGAACAGACACAGTCTCTATAGGATAAAGGGAATCATTAGAATGGTAGGAATAGTAAGAATCATGGGAGGCATGGGAGGGTGACAGCTCTAGAAACTGCAGAGAAGCGTGTAGGACTGCTACGCTGCCTCCTGGTCTCAACTCTGGGTTGTCATGGCTTTGGTTGTCTAATAAAATCTGTCACATTTCTAGATATGGGAGCTGCACCATCCAAAGTGGGATGGATGCCGTCTCTCCTAATCAGACCAGGTTTTCCCCAAAAAGTTTTCCAGTTATCAATGAAGACCACGTCGTTTGCTGGACACCACCTAGACAGCCAGCGACGGAATGATGGCATGCGACTAAACATGTCATCACTGGTCAAATCAGGCAGGGGTCCAGAGAACACTACGGAGTCCGACATTGTTTTGACATAGTTACACACTGATTCCACATTAATTTTAGTGACCTCCGATTGGCGTAATCGGGTGTCATTACCGCTGACGTGAATAATGATCTTACCAAATCTACGTTTATCCTTAGCCAGCAGTTTTAAATACGATTCAACGTCGCCCGCTCTGGCCCCAGGAATGCATTTAACTATGGTCGCTGGAGTCTCTAACTTCACATTTCGCAAAATGGAGCTGCCAATGACCAGAGTTTTTTCCTCAGCGGGTGTGTCGCTGATTGGGGAAAATCTGTTCGAAACATGAAGCGGTTGATGGTGAACCACGGGCCGTTGTTTCGTGCTATGCTTCCTTCGGACTGCCACCCAGCCGCCCTGGCTTCCCGGCTGCTCGGGAGCTGCCGAGGAACGGCTGACAGGAGCTAACGTAGGACGGCTAGCTGTAGCTAATCTAGGCTGGTCCGCATCAGCTACAGGGGACTGACTAGCTAGCGCTGCTACGGGGCGATTATCTATGGTGCGGAGCCGAGCCTCTACTTCCCTCAGCCTCGCCTCCAATGCTACATTTATTACACATACCATTATCGCTAAAGGAGGCAGAGGAGTAATTAAACATCTCACACACCGTGCAAGAGAGAGGAGAGACAGCAGGAGAGACAGCAGGAGAAAGAGAAGCCATTGCTAACAGCTAAGCTAGCGGACCAGAGATAGAGTGATTAGATTACAGTGTAGTGTTAAATCCCGAGGGACACATGCACCACAGATGTTTAACTAAAGCAATATACGTGTACAGGAATTCAGAGATTGACCACAGAACACAGCAAAATTAGAGTTGATTAATAAGCTAGGATAACACTCGTAATATATATATATATATATATATATACAGTTAATGTAACTGAGATTTATAGCGCACCCTAGATGATGCATTAGTCCAGGTTTGTGAGCACAGACACACGTGTTATAGTGTCTGATGGCGGACGGCAGGAATGACTTCCTGTACAGTTCCTGGAAGTAGAGTCTACTCATGGCCTTCTTGTAGACAGCGTCAGTGTTTGTGGACCACTCCAGTTTGTTGTCCAGGTGAACACCGAGAAACTTATAAGAAGTCACTATTCCTACAAATTTCCCACTAATACAGACAGGAGAGGGCGGGGACTGACTCCTACTGAAGTCCACCACCATCTCCTTTGTCTTGGCCACGTTCAGCTGCAGGTGATTCTCCCACACCACCTGACAAAACTCTCCACAAGGCCCCTGTACTCATCCTCCCGTCCTCTCTCCACACACCCGACTATGGCTGTGTCATCCGAGTACTTCTGGAGGTGACATAACTCAGAAGAGTACTGGAAGTCAGCGGTGTAGGTGGTGAACAGAAAGGAGACAGCACAGTTCCTTGCGGAGCCCCGTGTTGCTCGTCAGGAGGTCAGACACACAGCTCTGCAGCCTCACAAACTGTGGTCGGCCTGTCAGGTAGTCCTCAATCCATGAGACAAGGGGAGCCTCCACCTGCATCTTCTCTAATTTAGCACTCAACAGTCTCGGCTGGATGGTGTTGAATGCAGAAGAGAAGTCAAAGAACATGACCCGTACTGTGGTGTTCAGTCTGTCCAGGGAAGAGTCAGCCCTCTGCAGCAGGTATATTACTGCATCAACAACTCCCACCTTGAGCTGATATGCAAACTGCAGTGGGTCTTGGTATGGGCTCATCAGGGGTCTGAGGTGTGACAGCACCAGCCGCCCCATGACCTTCATAACATGAGAGGTCAGTGCAATAGGCCTGTCCAGGTCCAGCGGTCAAGTCAAGGCGGCCGACAGCGTGGGGCTGCGGTGATGGTTCAGGTAGAAAGGCATCAGGTGGGACAGCCACAGTGCTGGTCACTGCAGGAGTGCTACAGTTGCCAAAAACTGACACACCAAATGTTTCATGTCCCAAAGAGCGAGATGAAGGCGTTGTACTCAATCCACTTGGTGGGCATCCAGTCCTCAAATACTGAAGGTGCGTCCATTTAATGTGGCGAAAGAACAAGTTGAAAACTAAAGTCCTGTTCACATCCATCAATACCACAGTAAACCCTGCGTTTAGGGCAGGTGAGGCATCAGCGCTGAGAGTGGCGAGGAAAGAGCTGACAGCGGGCATCTCGAGGGCCAAAGCCACATATGCTCAGAAAATTCAGGGTCACTTCACCTCCAACGACCCCCAAAGCATGTGGAAGGGCATCAAGTACATCACAAATTACAACACCAGGGATGCACAATGCCCACTGTAACAGGTATAGAGTGAACCCAATTGCAGCACAAATCAGCATAAACAGTCTTTATTCAGCAAGCACACTATAAACCAGAGAATGCAGTGCAGGTGAGTACAACAGGATTTGAACTCGGGTCTCCCGTGTGCTAGGCAAGCACTTAACCACAGGGCCAACAGGGCAGACAGGGAGTATGGGAGGATTGTGAGCAGGTAATCAGTCCAACAGTTCTTAACTGGCTCCACGAGTTCAGGGAAGAGAAATGTCTCTAACTCACGGCTGGTGAAGTCTTGCTGGAAGGTGGTTGAGAATAAGGGCTTGGCGTGGATCCGGAGGAGCTGAGGACAAAGGGGATGAGCCGGGGAGGTGAAGCTGGGAGCCGAGCAGCCACAGACAGGTGAAGAATGGAGAACAGGCAGGCAGTACTGTAGTCGAAGACAGAAGGCTGGTGGGTTACGGGGCAGAGCGTGAAGCAAGGTCAGGAGCAAAACAGGTCGATAACAGGTAAACAGTCCGGAAACAAGTGCTGGAGAGTCAGGCATGTGAGCGAAGACAATCTGGCAAAGAGTGAGGGGATAAGGCTGCATATATACTGGGTTGATTGGTGGGCAGGTGGAAGTAGTTGGGCTGATGAGGGGGTGTGGCTGAGCAATGTGACAGTGATAGCAGCAGGTGGAAGTAGTTGCGCTGATGAGGGGCTGTGGCTGAGCAGCAGGGCAGGAGAGGGCAGAGCAGAATGTGACACCCACTGGACCCCTCCCTGCCAGAGGCACTAAACAGGTTCTATGCCCGCTCGAGGATCCTGACTCCCCCCCCCTCCTGCACCAGACTCACACCACCACCTGATGACACACCCCTCAGAGTGACCACAGCTGACGTGAGGAGAACCCTGATAGGAATTAACCCCCACAAAGCTGCAGGCCCCGACAACATCCCAGGGCGGGTTCTGAGGGACTGTGCTTATCAGCTGTCCGAGGTGCTGACAGACATTTTCAACACCTCACTGTCACTGGCATCTGTCCCCTCCTGCTTAAAGACTGCCACAATTGTCCCCGTCCCCAAGTGCTCCACAGTGACAGGCCTCAATGACTACCGTCCCATAGCTCTGACTCCTGGGGGCCACATCAAAGACTCCATCAATGTCACTGTGGACCCCCACCAGTACGCCTACAGGATGAACCACTCCACTGATGATGCCATCTCATCAGTGGTCCACACAACCCTCACCCACCTGGAGAGCAGGAACTCGTACGTCCGTCTGCTCTTCCTGGACTTCTCATCAGCCTTTAATACCATCATCCCACAGACCCTGGTACAGAAGCTCTCCCTCCTCGGTCTGAGTCCCACACTGGGGAACTGGGTCCTGGACTTTCTGACCAACAGAACACAGACTGTCAGAATCCACAACACCATCTCCTCCTCCATCACCCTGAGCACTGGCTCGCCACAGGGCTGTGTGCTGAGCCCCGTCCTGTTCACCCTGCTGACATATGACTGCTCAGCGAGACATCCTAGCTGTCATATAGTGAAGTTTGCGGACGATACAGCAGTGGTGGGACGCATCACTGACAACGATGAGTCAGAGTACAGAGAGGAGGTGGAACATCTGGAGCAGTGGTGCAGAAACAACAACCTCTGCATCAATGTGAAAAAGACCAAGGAGATGGTGGTGAATTTCAGAAGAGACAGGCGCCCTCTCCCCCCCCTGCACATCGGAGGAGCAGCTGTGGCGGTGGTCTCCAGCTTCAGGTACCTGGGTGTACACATCACAGAGGACCTCACCTGGAACACCAACACATCCTATCTGGTCAGGAAGGCCCACCAGCGCCTCTACTTCCTCAGGAAGCTGCGGCGAGCTGGACTTGGAGGCTCAGTCCTGAGGATCTTCTACCACTGTGCGGTGGAGAGTGTCCTCTGCACCTGCATCACTGTGTGGCATGGCAGCTGCACTGCTGCTGAGAGGAAGGCTCTGCAGAGGGTGGTAAAGGCTGCACAGAGGACTGTGGGGAACAGCCTGCCCACCACCTCAGACCTCTACACAGCACGATGCAGAGGGAAGGCCCTCCGCATCATGAAGGACTCCACCCACCCCTCACATAGTCTCTTCCAACCCCTCCCCTCAGGCAGGCGGCTGAGGAGCATCCGGAGCAGGACCACCAGGCTCAGGAACAGCTGAAGCTGTAAGACTGCTGAACTCTAGCCCTGCCCCGTAGACCCCCTCCCCCCCACCATCACACACTGACAGCCCTGCACTACAACACTGTCCCACTAAGTGCAATACCTGGCCATTATAGGGCAACATGTTCCTATAGTGTAATACACGGACTCCTCATTGCACTACCACTACCTCCTACTTGCACGAGTATTTATGCACATGCTAACTTCGGCCTCCTTACCTTACCTTATCTATTTTTATCTTATTTAATTGTTAGTTGTTAAATTTCACAATGTTTATATATCTTCTCTGTTTATTGTATTTCTCTAATGTTTATATCTATATTTATTTCTTCTATTCTAATGTTTATATTTCGCTCTTGTTGATGACTTAAAACTGGGACCTGAGTACCAATTTCGTACCATAACATGCAAATGTCCTGGTATGACAATACAGTTCCTTGATCCTTGATCCTTGAAGATCCAGGCTGTGACTGTGAATTGCATTAATGTGGCTAAAAAGTACTTTAAGACGAAACATATCATACACCTCCACGCCGCCATGATGCACCGTTCGCGCGTTGCCGTTGTCACTGGCTAATGACCCTAAGGGGGGGGCGGTCACGCAATCATTCCTATTATATATATATATATATTAATTTCAATTATACAACAAAATATATATTGCGAAATAGAAATCCGAAATTTTAAGATGAAACCTCTAGTCATAAAAAAAGTTAAAAGTTTACCTTGTTATAGAATAGAATAAATATGGCAGTATTAACTTGTCTAAGGATGTTTTGAGATTATAGAAATAACAATAAAAGCTGATACCTAAAGAAAATCCTGTTAGTAATTTTGCAATTCAGTATCTGATTTGTTGAGTAATGGTTGCAGCCCAAATGTGCTGATTAATCATTAAAACGCTAAAATAGTTAATTAAAATAAAATAATATTTTACAAACACTGAATTTAACTGCATAAAAGTAATGTTTAAAGTCCAGACTTTAACATTTTTGCCCTTGCTTTTATTTGGGACAGGGATCTTTGTGAGATAGGCTTAGAATTATTTTCAACTGATTACATACTAACATTACAGTACGAATATGGGATTCCAACATGCAGTCACACAAGTGAAAGAGACCCTACCTTTAGAACTATGTATTATGTTGGAGCTCAGAAAGACAAATAAATGGCACCTCTTTATGTTGTTTGGTACTGTCTATTGGTACTTGGTGCTATTGTCATTACTTCATCTAATGACAGGTATTTGTCATATATACTATAGTTGCAAGTGTTGATGAGGAGGCTTTGAAAAGTCTTAGCTGGGATGACCTGAGGGATCTTTTTCCTGCTCCTGAAAATTTCTCAGAAGAAAGATACTTTGGGATTTCATCAGTCAAAATGTACATTCAAATTGGAATAAGTAATAATTATTAATTATTAATGTCACAACTGTGCCGTATTTTTAATGGTCCTAATTATTTTCCTACTTATCATCCTATATAATCCTAATAGTGTGAAAATAACACGGACCAAGATGCCAGCACTTGTAGTGGAAGCGGGATTATCCTATTATCCTCAACTAGTGCCATGCCACCATGCCAGCCTCAAGCCTCCACCTCCATTTCCCAAACTGCTGAAAAAACAATGAAAATGCCAGACCCTCCAGAGTATGTGGAAATACACAGATTCAGAGTTAGACATGGTGCCTAGTCAGTACTTTGCATTGCTCTGCAATGGAAAGGAAAAGAACTACAAGATGTCAAAGGAGCTATGTTGCAGACTTGTAAGGAACACAATCACCCGCATGGTTGCAGTCCTATGGGGAAAGAAGTAAGACACCCCTCCAAATTAGAAATGAGAGTCACAGAAGATTGTCCATATATGCCATATGTAAGTAATATTTTTTATTTATCTAAACTAGTGTGGGCAGGTTAGCAACAAGACAAACAACTTACCTAACATTCTTTTACCACAGCTGACCATCTACACCAAAATGTACAAGCGACTCCAAAATATGAGATCCCCAAGGAAGAGGCAGGGCTCCATACCACAAAGAGAAGTGGTCAAGACAGCTCTCTTCAGCACAGACAACCAAGACGTGGAGACAGATTGGACAAACACAAGCAGCTCCAGTGATAATGCCATACTTTTTGAGAGCAATGATGACATCAGCAAGGTTAACTCCAGTGCAGGTGTGCAAATTGTGGGCAAAAAATGAAAGGGTGCTGTCATACAACGTGTTTTTGTCTAAATGTAGAATCATGTAATGAAGCTACAGTTGTCCACATTTGCCCTGAAACCTGCTTTCCCCTTGGATGTCCGTGGAGGTAAATTGCTGTTCCATATGCAAATGTATTGTTATTTATACCATATTCAGACCATTCTTTTCCATCTTTCTATTCTTTAGTGGATTTCACTCTCGCGCTCTTCAATGCACTCCCATCCCTTTTCCCCTCACCAACTTCACCACCAAAGAAGCTTGGAAATAGCTGTGAGGCACTTTTTCATATCCTGAAGGGAAGAATTTAAGAATTTAGACAATCAGCAAAGGAGGGAAACAGGAAACTCCTAACAAAACCCAAGAGTCCTCAAGAGTCCAAAAGGCGCTATATAGAGTTTAACAAAAGTCCAAAAATAGTTGAAAATACACTGTCCTCATGTATAGATCCTGCAGTTTTTCATGTATTCAGTATTGTATTCACCCAGTATTGGCCTGTCTCCATTGGCTGGCACTGGAGTTTAGAATTAAATATGAAATCTTAGTTATTACCTAACACAGTGAAACCACTGAGTACATTTGTGAACAGTTGTCTCTGTTCAGGAAGCAGCCTGACTTCCTCTAGTAAATAATAACAAATAAGGAGCTCTTACATGGACTTATACAGTAAACAATCATCACAATCATTTGAAGTTTCCATCATATTATTCCTGAGATGATATGAAACATTTCCAAATCAGCACTTCAGGAGCTTTGGCACCTTCTAGAGGCAGTTAGTGGAAAGAAGCTCAGGTGAAGAGCAGATTTCATTGTTGACTCTCTTTAATATCACACTTTCTGAATTTGTTCCTCTTCTGCTCTCAGCTTTCTTACCCTGGACTTCATCTGTCAGCCAGTGATGATGTTTAACCCTGCACATCCTTCATGGTTCACTTCTGTTTATCTGAACATCTCAGCTGCCATCCCTGGTGGGGTGAGTGCGAAGAGGTTTGGAAACAATATAGAGATGACATTTCTGGAAATTATATTCAAAATGATCAAATTTACTCAGTACCCTAAAACAGCTCCTATTGGCCCACATTTTCTCAGATCCTCCTCTGTTTAGGGGCCAGGAACTATAATCAAGCCCTAAATGTTACATGGACACTTTTCTTCATGACTACAGAAGTGTTTATTTTTGTATAAGTTCATGTGTAAAGCTGGAAATAAAGCTGAGGGGGCTAAACATATAATATTTTGTCTCTGATAAAATCTTTATGTCTCCCAGTGTTGGGAATTACCACAATTTCACATCAGTTGAAACACATGCTCCAAAAGGTTGAGACAATTCTCCAACAACTGATCCAAAACAGAAAGAAACTACATTTGACAATTAAGCAGGACTATTGAGACAATTTCTGACAAGTTCTTTACCCAACAACAGCAGGATTTGATCACTGTATTTCAGGTTTTTGTCTAATGTGTACTGGAAAATAAGAATCTGTGATGGAGCCAGTAACTCCAGCCATCAGAAACAGTAACTGTGGTGGAGCAAAGAACAAGATTTTTTTCTGAAATATAGTTCAGGAAAAGTAGAAAGTCTTGCAAAATGGAAATCTGGAAGGAATCAGAAACACAACATTTACTGGAGTACAGTCAGTGAATGTTACTTAATTACGTTTACTTTTGGTTTGACTTGCTTCGATGAAAATTCTCTAATTTGCAAATGGAATTCTAGAAGGAGACATCACACTGATATTCTAGAACTCAGGTCACATATAAGAAGCTTTGATATTTGACACTGTCATTTTACTTTGCACAAGTGGGAGAAGAAGAAGCACTGAATCTCAATCCTCTTGACAAATTGGACAAACTCAAGTTATTGAAAGTCTCAGGTGATACAGGTAAGTGACTGTTTGTTTCTCCTTGATAAGTTAAGTTTTAAGTTAAGCTGATGTAGAAAAATGTGAGACAACATGAAGATGTGTTTCCATGAGCAGGAAACATCTGCTACTGTCTCAGTACAAAGTGGAAGTTAATACTCAGTTTTACTGATCATCATGTGTGTAATGTAGGTTTTTACACAATCTACATTACACTGACACAACGTAGATGTGGTGGTAACATATTGCGTCACTTCCTGTTTGCTACTTCTGCACTGCAGTGTAACGAGTGTTTGGAGTTATCCTAGCTTATCAATCAACATTAACTTTTCGGTGTTCTGTGGCCAATTTCTGAATTCTTGCACATGTATATCGCTTTAGTGAAACATCGGTTGTGCATGGGTCCCTCGGAATTTAACACTACACTGAAATCTAATCGCTCTGTCTCTGGTCCGCTAGCTTAGCTGTTAGTAATGGCTTCTCTCTTTCCTGCTGCCTCTCCTCTTTCCTGCTCGGTGTGTGAGATGTTTAGTTAGTCCTCTGTCTCTAGAAAGTTCTGCTGAACTTTAAAAATTTACTTTGAACAATCCTACACAAGTTGGCTGTTTATTTTTAATGTAATTTTTTAAAAAAATGTTTAATTACTTTATTGATCCCTCTGGGGGAAATTACTCTCTGCATTTTACCCACACTGTAGCAAACCCCGGCCAGACAATGGTTTCGCGTACAGATGCTTCTGAGGATTTTATTTAAGTTCACAATTTAGCCTTTTGTACAGAACAAAAATAAATTTCCTTCCTTTTTTCCTTTCCTTTTCCTCTGTGAACACCGTAAGAGCTAAAGGACAGACAAATAACAAAATGAGCTCTTACAAACACAAACAAGCACAAAAATAATAATACGCTGCATTAATTATACAAATAAAAACTAATTTCAGAACCGTTAACAATAAACTGCTTAGCAGACACGCGCCGAAAAAATGCCAAAGCTAGCTTGAGACGAAGCTAACGTTCGGCGTAACCTGTACAACAAAATTACACAAACTTTCTCTCACCGTTACGTTTATGAGTACATACAAATAAATACAACATTGCAAAAGAAAATTACCTTGTTCCCATATCCAGCCAAGGAGCTAAAATTACCGAAAGAGGTATACACGGTTAAGTGTCCGTAGATCGGTAAAAGACGGTTAAACCGGAAATACCTTCAAAATAAAAGTCTTCAAACAAAATAGGATTTAAAGAATAAAAGCATACAAAAAAAACTGTCTGGAGTTAAAAGCAGAATCATTTACACTCCCACCAATCATGAGTGAATAATGGAACAGTATACAATTTACATTAGGCACGAATGATTTTTAACTGAAATTATTCCCTTCTCATACACCATAAAGGAATGAATGAACCATGTATTACATAAGCTTATGATCTGCAGAAAGAGAGCATCATAAACTAAAAGGAGAATTAGCCCATTTAGTCACTTTCCAGCAGCAAGACTAACTTCTGAACTGGACGTTTAACTTCTGACAGTTTGCCAAGACGTTCTCCCTTCTTGCCAAGCTGCTTGTCACCAAGACAGACTTTGACTCTCCTTACTAGTCCATCCTTGCCAACCACAGCTTCTGAAACTCTACCAAGCCTCCATTCATTTCAGTGAGCATCTTCTGCCTTCAGGATCATCTCCTACTTGCAGATTTCTTCTCGGCTTATGCCACCGCTGTCTGAGAGCAATGTTGGCAAAGTATTCCTTTCGCGATCGACTCCAGAACTGTTGTGCCAGGTACTGAACATGACGCCATCTTTTCTTGCCATACATGTCCTCCTTAACGAATACACCTGGAGGAGGTAAGGCCTTGCTGGATTTCAGAGTCAAAAGGTGATTAGGGGTGAGTGGCTCGAGACTATGGGGATCACTAAGGTTCTCAACAGTCAGTGGACGACCATTAACAATCGCCATGGCTTCATAGAAGAACGCCCGTAGTGAAGCATCATTTAGCCTACCAGGGGAAAGGGCGAGTGTGGACCTCAGGATGCCTTATTTGCCTTTCCCACACTCCTCCAACGTGGCTTGAGTAAGGTGCATTCATGCTAAAGTCACATTGCTTCTCAGCAAGAAATGCTGTCAGCCGGTCTGCATCAAGTTCCTTTAGAGCCTCTTTATGTTCATTTTTGGCTCCTACAAAGTTGCTGCCTTGGTCAGATTTGATCTGACGTACAGTGCCACGTATGGAGATGAAACATCGAAGGCCATTTATGACAGAGTCCGTGGACATGTCTTCAAGCATTTCCAGATGAATAGCACGGGAGCTGAGGCAAGTGAAGAGAAGACCGTACCTCTTGTTACCCTTTCTTCCTTGCTTGGTAATGAACGGACCAAAACAATCCATCCCACAGTAAGTGAAAGGGGGGGATGGTTCTACACGTTCAGGAGGTAGATCAGCCATCTTTTGCTCTTCAGTTGGTTTCCGTTACGGCCTGCAGGTGACACACTGATGAATGTAGGATGCCACTGCCCGGTTAATTCCTGGAATCCAGTAGCCGTTGGACCTGATTTCATTGATGGTGAGACCTTTACCTTGATGTTTTGTCCTTTCATGGTAATGAGCGATGATCATCCTTGTGATGACCTTTAGGGATGATGGCAGGATGTTTGATTGATTCTGGGAGAGAAGAATGGCGAAGTCTCCCTCCTACCTGAAGGACACCCTCTTCGTCAAGGAAAGCATCAAGAGAGTACAGTTCGCTGCGAGACGGTAGAGAACTCCCTTTGCTGAGCAGATGTAGCTCCTCTTGATATGCCCTTTTTGCAAATCTTTGATTATGAGATGTTCTGCTTCTTCTTGTTCCGTCACTGTAGTAAGGTCATTTGATTTGTTCTTGCTGATGCGTCTTAGAAGGCGCGCTACAGCTCGAGTAGCCAGTGACCAAGATGAGAGCTTGGACAATCGATCAACGAGGCTTACTTGTTCCGTGGTTCTTGTGCTAAGCACTGCAGCATGTCTGACCTCTGGATCTCCAATAGTCAGCTCTGGAACCTCCTCTGCTGACAGCGTTATCTCCTTGTCCCATAAGAACTCGGGTCCAGTGAACCAGGTTGATGAGAAAAGCTCACTGGGAGTCAAACCCCGAGAAGCATGGTCAGCAGGATTCTCGTTGGTTGGAACATATCTCCATTGTTGAGGCAGTGAACTGAGATGAATTTTCTGAACCCGGTTGGCTACAAAGGTGTGGAATCGCCGTGCTTCATTTCTTACGTAACCTAAGACCACTTTGGAGTCAGTCCAGAAAAACTCCTCAGCGTCAGTGAATCCAAGTTCCCCCTTGAGCATGTTGCTCATCTTCACAGAGACAACTGCAGCTGTCAATTCCAGTCTTGGAATAGTTGTGACCTTTGTTGGTGAGACACGTGATTTCCCTATGATTAGGACACAGTGAACATCTCCTTCGTTTTGCAGTCTCAGGTATGAACACTGGCCATAACCTTTCAAACTTGCATCTGAGAAATGATGCAGCTCCGTCTTCAAGACCTTGCCAAAGCCAGCAGGTGCGTAAGTGCGAGATATAGTGACCTTATCCAAGTGGGCTAGATCACTTCTCCACTGTTCCCATTTTGGAAGAAGTTCGTCTGACAGAGGGTCGTCCCAGTCTGTACCACGCCTACATGTCTCCTGAAGGATGACCTTTGCTTTGAGGAGAACTGGTGCTACAAACCCAAGGGGATCATACAGGGAAGCCACTGTAGACAAAACGCCACGCCGCGTTGCAGGCTGATCCTTGAGGTTGACATTAATCTGAAAGTGGTCAGATTCAACATCCCATTTAAGTCGGAGAGCTCTCTCAAGTGGCAGATCTTCAAATGAGAGGTCGATGTTGCTTACATTGGTTTGCTCGTTCGGATGGTGGTATGCTCTCTAAAACCTTCCTGTCATTTGACATAAACTTGTGGAGTCAGAGACCACCCATTGCACAGAGTTCACGTGCTTCTCTGGCAAGCTGAATGGCATCTTCTGTGCTGTGGACGCTTGTGACTCCATCATCCACATAAAAGTCCCTCATGACAAATTGTGAGCCTTGTGGGTAGATGTGACGATTTTCCTTTGCTAGATGCTTAAGCCCGTAACTTGCACATCCCGGAGAGGAGGCTGCGCCAAGAGATGTACTTTCATGCGGAACTCACTAGGCTGGGCATTGAGGTCTCCTTTCTTTCACCAAAGAAAGCGCAGGTAGTTGCGATCTGCTTCATCCACTGATGAAACTGATGGAGCATTTTTTTCAATGTCACACATCAAAGCGACACGGTGCTGTCGAAAGTGAATGAGAACTCTGCACAAGTTGTTCAGCATGTCAGGTCCAGAGAGAAGGTGATCGTTTAAGCTGGTTTCTTTGTATCTGGCTGAACAGTCAAATATTACACAAAGTTTATCTGGCTTCTTGGCATGACGAACACCATGATGAGGAATGTACCATCTCTCTCCTTCACCCCCACCATCCGCGATCTGCTCTGCTTCACCCCTTTCAATGACCTCTTCCATGGTCTCTACATACTGCCTTTTGTACCTTTCATCCCTTTGCAGTTTCCTTTTGAGGTGATTTAGGCGTATTTCAGCAGAACTTTTATTGTCAGGCAAGCTGGGTCTGTCTTTAAAGGGCAGAGGCATTTCTGTAGTGCCCTGTATGTTTTTTCCTTATGCCCTTTTGCAACTTGGCGAGGAAGGCGATGTCATTCTGGGACACTGTTTTGGCGTCAACACAGCCATCCTTAAAGTCAGATTCCAGAATGCGAATAGCATCAGCGGGGTTGATGGAGGAGCTCTTTAACAGAAGTCCTGTGACACAGGTGACTTGTACTTGGAGAATCATGGCTGACTCTGAAACTTCACAACCTGGGACTGCCTGGCCTCTTGTGCTACTGGATCAGGGACTTTCTCACCAACAGGCCTCAAGTGGTGAGAATTGGCAACACCACATCATCCACACTGATCCTGAGCACAGGCACACCGCAGGGGTGTGTGCTCAGCCCAGCCCTTTTCACCCTGTTCACACACGACTGTACCGCCATTCATTCCACCAACATAGTCGTAAAGTTTGCAGACGACACCACCGTAGTGGGTCTCATATCGGACAATGATGAGACTCACTACAGAGAGGAGATCCAGCACCTGACAGGATGGTGTGCAGACAACAACCTTGTCCTGAACACCAGCAAGACCAAGGAGGTCATTATGGACTTTAGGAGATCCAGGAGGATGGAACACACCCCTCTCCTCATTCATGGGGAGGAGGTGGAGCGGGTGGACAACATCAAGTTCCTGGGCATCCACATCGCATCTGACCTCACTTGGTCCATGCACACCTCCCACCTGGTGAAGAAGGCTCAACAAAGGCTCTTCTTCCTCAGGAAGCTCAAAAGGTCTGGACTCTCCCCTCAGCTCCTGACAAACTTCTACAGAACCACAATAGAGAGCATCCTCTGTTTGAGTGCAACAGTGTGGTACGGGAGCTGCACTGCACAAGACAGGAAGGACTTGGCCCGGGTGGTGAAAACAGCACAGGGGATCGTGGGGAGTCCTCTCCCACAACTGGACTCTATATACAACAGCCGGGTTCAAAGGAGGGCCAGTCGTATAGCTGCAGACCCCACCCACCCAGGTCACAAACTGTTTGTACCTCTCCCCTCTGGCAAGAGGTACAGGAACATCAAAACCCACACCAATAGGCTAAGACACAGCTTTTTCCCCAGAGCTGTGAAATCCATCACCCCATCTCCTCACACATCCACCCTACACCAATCCAAAGGCTGATCACTAGACGCCTGCAAAAAGACACTCATGCTGCACTGCACTTTAGTCAGAAATAAGTCAGAAATAAGCTGTACTCTGACCCATATATCCATATTCATACCAGTCACTTTATATATTGTTGCACTGTTCACCATATTCTTTATCCCTATTTTATTTTATATTTTATTCTATTTTATACTTATTTAGATAGATTTTAAATATGCCTTTTATGTTACTATTTGTGCCAAAGAGCTGCTGTACAAAATTTCATTGTGCCTTGCATAATGACAATAAAGATTCTTGATTCTTGATTCTTGTGATGAGCGCCCCACAATACTCCAACCCAAGTCCGTGCGTACTGCATATGGTTCATCCTCTCCTCCTAGAATGACCTGCCTCGGTGCCATGGCTCTAGAGCAGTTGTAGCCGATCAGGAGGCCCACTTCACAGTTCTTTAGTGGTTGAATCTCCACAGCTATCACCACGATATGATTCAACTGTTTAGCTGTCTCACATGTAGGAATGTGAGCATGGTTGACAGGTATGCAGTTCTTTGTGTAGGTGACTGGTAGATCAACTTGAATGGTTGAACTGTATCCTCTTACACGAAGACCAGAAACACTCTCACTTGTGATAACTGTGTCTTTTCCACTCATGGTTGTCAACTTTAGCTTCACAGGATACCTGCTAGCATTCAGACTGTCACTCACTTCTTGGTCAATGAATGTAGTGTCACTTTGGGTATCGAGGAGAGCGTAGACAAGTTTCTCAGTAGTTGGATCATTCTTAGATGACACCCACACAGGCAACACCATCGATGTGTAGGATGAGCCTTCACCTGCGACACTGAGTGATGTTGCAGTAACACCTTGGTTTGTCCCCGTCACTGGAGAAGATTTTTCCTTCCCGTAGTCATCATCATGGAGTACAGTAGGATGTTTTTCCCTCACAGGTCTCACAGAAGTGATGATGACGACAGTCCTTAGCACTGTGGCCGAGTTTTAGGCATCCGTAGCAGAGTTTCACGTAGTTACGTCGCTCAGCCAAAGACATCTTCATAAACTTAGGACATGCATGAAGCTGGTGTCTATTATCTTGACAGAGAGTGCATGGGGCTCGGCTTGTCTGTCAACCCTCGCCAGATCGTTCCGTCATCTCATGTTCTCTGTGCTCCTTGCTATTAGCTATCACATTGCCTATCACATAGCTATCACATTTTCGCTAGTAGATTATTAATACCTGACTCCTCCTAACCACCGTGCTCTCCTCTCCTGCAGACTCCTCCGGTTTCCCCATCCAGCGTTACCACCTCACCGTTTCATCCGTCTCCGCCTCGCCGTCCCGGAATCCCTCCTGTCCTCAGCCTCCCTCTTCTTTTGTTTGATTTAGTTTGAACTGTCAGAATAAACTGCCTTTTTTTGCCGCTAAATCTCTCTTTGTCTGCTTTTGGGTCCAGACCCAGACAACTTAACTAATCAGAACAGACAGACAGACAGACCCCTCCAAGGTTTTCAGTAAGTCAATACATGTTAGTAGTTCATGTCAGTGTCTAGTTTAGAAGTTAATTTTTTGAAATGTTTTGTCCAAATGATAGGTTTGTGAAATTAGGACAAGTAATCATACCCATGACTGTGAGATATTTTCATGGTTGCTCAACTTCTTAACTTTGTTTTGGTGTGATGCACTGTAGTTTGTGTTAAAGGAAAGGATTTCTAGGAAGTCTGTACTGTCTGCAACAAGATCCCTTCTAAAGAAATTCTAATGTAAATGATGGAGCATAAAATCCACAGTCCCTGTCCTGTGGAAAAGTTGACTTCCAGAGTTGAAAAGAAGCAAACATGAGGCTTCAACAGTCTGAGTAGATCAACTTTCTATCTTCCAGGTATTTTTAGTCCAAAATTCCCCTCTTTGTGTTTCTACACCTAATGTTTCCTTTCAAAGCTGTGGTGGAGAGACGGAAACACAGAGAGGAAACTCTGCCCTAAAAGACAAACATTTGAAGATACTCTGCCACTTTAGACTCTCAGCTCTGATTCTTGTTTTCTGCTCCATGCAGCTCATCTACAGGACTGTATTAAGTCCTAGTTGTTGAAGGATCTTAATTATTAAGCAGTGAAACTATTTCATATGAGGAAATGGTGCATTCATTTTTTAAATGTTTTCTTTCTTCTGTTTCCTTGTCTTTTGATGATGGTCACTAAGCTCCAAATCTTGTAGCTGTTCAGAATTCAGCCTCAGTCAGTGTGAGAGAGCTGATGTGTTTAAAGGTTCATAGACTGAAAAGGTTCTGAGAAGTTCTCTTGAAAAATGGATCCTAAATTTAATTTTGAGGAATTTAATTGTGTGCCTGCTCCAAATGCTATGCTAGGTCTATGTGGAGCAGCTTGTGTGACACATTATGTTTCTGTTTGTTTTCTATCAAACTGTGAATATTATTAGCTGACTGGATGAATAGAACACAAGAGAGATTTGTTTGTGCAGATAGATGAGACCTTAATGTGTCTACTAACCCTTATTTTAAGATGCACACACACACTTTGTTCTGCAAGTAGTTTTAGTTAGTTATGTCAGAGCAGTGTCAGGTAAAACAATGAACAATGATCAATACAGATCCTGATTTGCTGTAGGTCCTATATTCTCCATGATGGTGTGTGTGTGTGTGTGTGTGTGTGTGTGTGTGTGTGTGTGTGTGTGTGTGTGTGTGTGTGTGTGTGTGTGTGTGAAGAATGTGTATTAGCATATGATGATATGGAAATAATACTATGTAGACATAATCCTCAGTGTTCATAACTCCTCCAGCTTTTACACTGACATGGAAAGTTACCAACCACATCAAGAATAATAACACAGTTAATCCAGTGGACATTGTACTGTTCATGAAAGCAATGACTGTAGGTCAACTGAGACTGAATGAGGCAGATCACTTGATAAGTGGACATGAAGCAACTCATGGATCCACAAAGCAACTTTTCCATTTTCATTCTTTCACTCACTTCTCCTTTAATACTTTTATTGATTGATAAATGAGGTGGATATGATGACAGACTTAAATTGTCTGAGGCTGGAGATAATGTTTGTCTTCACAACACTGTAGACTTATTTAAATAGAAATGATTTGTGGCTGAGACAGAATGAAATGTCCTGTAACACTTTATAAACATACATCAGAGAAGGAGGAAGGAAGGTTTGTGCTTTTACCTTCAGGCAGACAAAAGTTTAGGTCGACTCTTTTCTCTCTTTCAGTTTTTCTCTGTGTCTTTCTCTCTCTTTCACTATGCATGCTCATTGATTGTCTCTCCCTTTCTCCTTAAATGTGGAAGTAAATGAAATGATTAGGATAGAGCCTGTTGCTGGTCACAGACCAAGAACACCTGCAGATGGAGGAAACCATTTCCCTGCAGCAGATAAGCAATTTCTCTTGAAACAGGCAGAAAATGAGGAAAGACAGAAAACAGCATTTCCTTTCTCTTTCTGTGAGACTTGAAGTACCAGGTGATCATTTCATTTTCAGCTAAATACAAATTGCAAACATTTACCAGGAAGGGAGCAACTTTGAGGAGGAACTCAAGGAAAATCAAGAAAGAGAAAGAAACATTTCCACAGAAAACAGCAGAATTGATAATGTCTGATAATCCATCAGTCTGTAATGATGAAATGTGTCCTCACAGAAAGATGAAGTACATGAAGGATGTACAGTATTTCAGAAATCATGGATCTCCAAGATTTGAGAACCTCTGCTACGCTCTTACTCCTAACAATCACCATCAAAGCCATAAAGACAAGATGTCCCAAAGGTAAAAAGTGAAGCATGAAAATAAAACCTGAGCAGCTCATTAGTTACACTTCACTTACACTGGAGATCCTGCATCAGAGCATGGAGCATCTCTAAGTGAAGAGAACAAACTGTCCATACAGAAACAGATACATGTATTAAACTAATATATTCTAAGACAAGTTCAGATGGACTGAAGTGGTCCAAAATGTCTGAATCTGTTTCATGTCCATGACTAATTTCTCATAGCTGTGTTCTTCTCCAGATGTGCCAGATGTGTTGATGAGCTGACAGATGTTTCTTTGAAAAACATCATTGCATCCTGAACATATTTGGTGTTGTACAAACCTAATGACCAAACCTGGATTTTCCATCTTAATCTGTAAAGTCTGCTCGGTTAGCTCAGTAGAACTGAAGGTGTTTTAGAAAAGTGGTAATAAGATGCAGCTCTGCAGCTAAACAGAGGTTTAGCAAAGATCATAGTCTGGTTTAATACAGAAAGAGTTCACAGTGACTTCAGACACAGCAGCTGTCTGACTACATTACAAGGTGAATGGAAATGATAACAGAAGCCCAGAAGTGTGAACTCTGGGAACAAACAAAGATCCTGGAGCCACTTTAACACTTGAGCTGTATGTGGATTTGTTCAGTTACTCAAATCAACACATAAGGATAAAGTAACAAAAACAGAATAAATGGCTCATGAATTCTATTGTAAATGTTGCTTCACATTACTCAGTCACAGATTTTCAATCTCCTCAGCTCAACATCCAGTGAACAGCAGATGTGTGGTTCCTTCTGTTTATGAACTAGAGTACAACTATGACACGTGCTCATGCTCACACACACAGTTTGTGTGTATGTATGTAACCACTGTTCAAACAGACATTAGTTGTGAGCTGCAGATAGATGGAGCCATACTTGTCCTTCAGCTTTACATCGGTCTGTGGACAGTAAACAGGCGTCTTTTGGATGTGGATCAGCACCATGGACAGAGACAGTGCAGCACCAGAGCACAGACATGGTTCGACTCTGATGGTTTCACTAAAGACACTGTTTTAATCACATGAGTGAAACCACAAGAACAAAGTGGCTGTATCTCCAAACACACCTGATATTTGGGTTCATGTATGTGCAGCAGAAAAAGAGCAGAGTAAACAGCTAAAGACAGAGTTAGAACTGAGCAGGCTGATGTGTGTAGAGTTGTGTGTTCAACTTGCTGCAACATTCACATTTCTACATTCAAGACTCATAAAGCTTTTATGAGTCCTAGGTTTTCTAAAATCGATTCCTTCTACCTTAGACCAAAGATTTACCAATGTATGTACAGAAAAGTTTCCGAATAAGTTACAATGATTGGTAATAACTTCCAGTTGTCAATGTATATATCACCATGAATGCAAAACGTTTTGGTTTCAAAAGGAAACATATTGTTTGGGATGTAGTGAACTGGAGCCACAAGAGACAAGGAGGCGTGGCTTCCAAAACCACAGTACAAGCTTTCCAAACAAATATGCCAGAAGGTGAGTGGGCTGGAAATGTGATATCTCAAATCAATATACTCCTCGTTCTAACAAATAGTGTTTTCCAATGTGGAGGTGTACTCACATTAAGCCATGCTGTGAACAGCCACTATCACTAAAGCTGTGCTGGAACGCTGCAAGTGTTTCTTCCACTTTACTGCACAGCGAACTGATTTGTTCATCTGAACCACTAATAAAGTGATGTTAACTCACTGAGAAACACATTTCATTTTCTAACAACCTTTTCGTAGTTTAAAAGAAACAGCAAAAGGTTTGCTTTGCATTAGTAGTAACATAACAGCTGTGATGTGGCTGAAAATGATCAGTAAACAGTGAAATAAGGCTGATATCTGAAAGTACAAACTGGAACAGAGGAGTGAAAGTAAACCCCAGATCACAGAGGTTCAGGTAGAAGCTGCAAAAGTCTTGAGAGCTGAAAACAGAGAGAATTAAGAATAGAGCTTTCTCTCTAGTCTACAGCATAGACACACACAAGTGTAGCGACTGCAGACACAGCTAAAGGGAGGAGAATGTCATAGGTTGGCAATGGTCAATACCAAGCAGGACCAACACAGTGCAATTTGGCACAGCTACCCTGCTAACTCCTGTGAGGCTGTAATGGAAATGCATACCATCACAGCTTATGTGCTAATGGAAAAAGCCCATAATATGCTACTTTTCAGGGCACCTCTGTAACAACCTTAAGCTTCTGAACATCTACCACAACATCCCTAATTCAGTTTCCACTGGAAACATTGATGCCTCTGCCTCCACCTGATTTTCTGTCATCTCTCTACTGTCCATAATAAAGGCATAAAAAACCCAAATCACTTAAAGACATACTCACATTCCCATTTCCACATTCAAAGCACTGGTGTTTGATCTAATTCTTCCTGCTGTCCATACTGGCTGCCAGGAGATCCCTTCTTTAAACAATTTCTGTGGAAATGATAGGCCACAAAATCCACAGTCCTATTTCTGTGCAAATAGTAATTCCAAAATTCATCAGCATTGTTAAACAAAATCAAGTGGGTATCTTCAAATGTTTGTCATTTAGTACAGAATTTCCTCTCTATGTTGCCACAGCTTTGCAAGGAAACATTAGGTGTAGAAACACAAAGAGGGGAATTTTGGACTAAAAATACCTGGAAGATAGAAAGTTGATCTACTCAGACTGTTGAAGCCTCATGTTTGCTTCTTTTCAACTCTGGAAGTCAACTTTTCCACAGGACAGGGACTGTGGATTTTATGCTCCATCATTTACATTAGAATTTCTTTAGAAAGGATCTTGTTGCAGACAGTACAGACTTCCTAGAAATCCTTTCTTTAACACAAACTACAGTGCATCACACCAAAACAAAGTCAAGAAGTTGAGCAACCATGAGAATATCTCACAGTCATGATCAGCATTAAAAAAAAAATGTATTGTATTATAATATCTATTGACTTACTGAAAACATCGTTAGCGCTTTCTCTAAATGTCCCACTTAACATTAAAGATGTACAGCAGCATCAATGGCTGTAGCACTTGATTGAGCAACTGTTAAGAAGCACAATACATTTGCTGAAATTCTTTGAGTTATCCTAAAAGTTAGAATGAATGAGTAGTTTTACAAGATCTATGTGATGGGCTAACATCACTAGCGCTAGCTTATACACGATGTAATGAGCACTTGTAAGCTAGCGCTAACGACGTTAGCCCGTCAAAGTCAACTTTATTGTCAAAACCATATGTACAGGTCATACACAGGTTTTGAAATTGCAGTGTTCCCTAGGCCTCAGTGTTACACTAGATAAATTAGAAAAATAGCTATACAAAAATAAAGACATATTCAAGATTCAAGAGTCTTTATTGTCATTATGCGAACATAATGAAATTTTGCAGAGACTCCCGGCTTTAAGGCACACATATAAATAAATAACACAAATCCTTAATAAAGAACACTTATGAAAATATAAACACAAAGTATAGTAAGTAATAAAGTGCAGCTTAGTGCAAGTCCAGTGTATGGAATGCTGTGAGTGTTTGATTGTTTTCTGTGTGGTTGTCAGCATCAGCAGGGGTGGGGGTGCTGTTGGGGGCATGTTTGAGGGTCCTGTATGGGATTTGAGTGTTTTCACTGCGGTGGGGCTGTTGCTTTTACAGCTCTGGGGAAGAAGCTGTCCCTGAGTCTGTTGGTGATTGTTTTAATGTTCCTGATGAAAGCGATACAAACAGTGCTTTGCCCGGGTGGGTGGGATCTGTTGCAATGCGTCTGGCCCTTTTCTGCACTGGAGCAGCATAAACTGAGTCCAGATCTGCTAGCCGACGACGGCCGACAATCCCCTGTGCTGTGTTCACCACCCGGGTTAAGTCCTTCCTGTCCTGTGCTGTGCAGCTGCCAAACCACACTGTCACACTGAGGCACAGGATGCTTTTGATTGTGGCCCTGTAAAAGTTTGCCAGCAGCTGAGAAGAGAGTCCAGTCTGCTTCAACTTCCTGAGAAAGAAGAGCCGTTGTTGGGCCTTTTTCACCAGGTGTGAAGTGTTCACAGACCATGAGAGGTCAGAGGAAATGTGGATGACCAGGAACTTTATGCTGTCCACACACTCCACCGCCTCCCCATGTCCCAATCTTCCTCCTTTTCCTCCTTTCACCCAGCCCGGCCATGAGCAGGAGGGTCCCCCATATGAGCCAGGTTCTGCTCAAGGTTTCTTCCTGTTAAAAGGGAGTTTTTTCTTGCCACTGTCGCCTTAAGTGCTTGCTCTGGGGTCAGACTCTGGGTCTCTGTAAAGCGCTTTGACTATTTTGATTGTGGAAGGCGTTTTATAAATAAAATTGAATTGATTTGAATTGAATATATGTCAAAATCTAAGTCAACGTTAATAAGGTCGCTGATTAGCACTTGCAACTCAGTGTGCTGATGGTTTTAAAATAAAATCCAAAGGTAGTAAAAAAGCTATTAAAAGGTATTAAATGTAACTTAAGGATTGCTCTATATACCCTGTCATCAGTCTGCCCACATGTTGCAGTGACAAAGAACCACAGATATGTGATAACTAACATGTAATTGTGCTTGCTCTTCTTCTTCTTTGGACTATGATGACCCACACATGTCCCACACCTCAATCGGGAGAGTGCTTCTGTCACTTGGACACAAGACCCTATAAGCAAAAATACACTCCTTCCCCCCAAAAATCTTCTCTTGCACTGACTCATTGTCTTCACAATGTCAGTAGAATGTCACATGTTAGGTTTGCTCAGTACTGGGAAAGTGTCCCCTTGGTCAGCCCTTTTTTTGCTGGAGCCAGCCTCATTGCTCTTTCTTCTCAAACAGGCTGCTAAATACTTTGCTGTTCACAAGGAGAAATGTCAACAGCTTTTCTTTCAGCCCTTCTTCTTCCCTCTCTCTTCATGCTGACACCATTGTGGCCATATAGCAGCATTAGGCTCTATAGCCAGTTACCTCCAAATTGACTACATTGGAACTCAGTCTCCAGTACAGTTAAACTCATCTCTAAGAATTCACTCACAATGTTCTCAGCAGGTTTTAGCTGTTGCTGTCTCAAATGTCTGCATTACACTTGCACATTACACAGTTAGACTTGTGCACATTCAAATCTGCTGTTCATCTTAATGAATTGGACACAATTTCTTCTTCTTAGAGAACAAATAAACTGGTTTTGTGTCCCCTTCAAAATGTCTCTTTTTCTTTCAACAAAACAAAAGCACAAGCAGCCTTGACAAAGTGTCTGTTGAAATAATCCACCAATTTTTTTCTGTGATCACAATACCATCAGATTTAATAACAGTGGGCAAATGGGAAGACATATTTTTATTTTCTATTGATTTGACAATGTTCCAGAATGTTTGAGGGCAACCCAGTCTCATATCAAAATGTGAAATAGCTACGTTTGTCCACATTACAAAATGTATCAGTCTCACAATTAGGGCCTGAAAATTGTGAAATGTTCACGTTTTTTTATTCCATTGTTTTCTAGTGGCCTGCCGATGGGTCATGTGACTCATGGCAGCGGTGGTCTCAAAAATAAAAACATGGCGGCGATTCTTTTCATTCTCAGTGGAAATTTCATGATTTCAAGCTAGTTTGGCCATAAAACAGTATTTTGATGATATTTCTAGCGAGAAATATATATTAATATGTCACAATATTCGTTCAGTTCTCGTAAACGATCTTTGGTTTGTTTGTTATTACGATGAATATTTCACATCTCGGCATAAAATTGTAACACTGTCACGTTTTCTGCCGTCGTTATACTGGTTGCTAAGGACGCTAACACAGACGAAACTAAGTGGCGTTTATGTTTATATATATATATTTATTCCTTACGTTGTGAGATGTTGATGATATCCGTTCAATAACAGAAATTTTAGTGCACTATATACAAGATATACTTCTTTGGAATTTGGCGAAAATGATGGCTATACATACTGGACCGGAAACGATGGCTATATTTCTACTTTTGATATACTTTTTGATGAATAAGAGAAATATACATTAAAAATACATTAAAGGAACGGTAAAATTTTACCTTTTGAGCTGAAATGACAGGTTTGCATCAAATGTGCTGCCGGCGTCAAAATAAGAATTTTTCCAGCATGGAAACACTATTTTACATTAGAAGAAGCATTTTGCAGAGTTTTCCCGTGTGTTTCTGTCATCTGCAGTACCTGGCACTTTCAGGGCAAACGTTGTGAAAAACAGTCTCGTATTGGCAGGAACGGTCAAATTTTACCGTTTGAGCTGAAATGACAGGTTTGCATCAAATGTGCTGCCGGCGTAGAAATAAGACTTTTTCCAGCATGGAAACACTATTTTACATTAGAAGAAGCATTTTGCAGAGTTTTCCCGTGTGTTTCTGTCATCTGCAGTACCTGGCACTTTCAGGGCAAACGTTGTGAAAAACAGTCTCATATGGGCTGGAAGCGCAAAAACTGTAAGGTTAGAGCTGAAATGACAGGTTTGCATCAAATGTGCTGCCAGCGTAGAAATAAGACTTTTTCCAGCATGGAAACACTCTTTTACATTAGAAGAAGCATTTTGCAGAGTTTTCCCGTGTGTTTCTGTCATCTGCAGTACCTGGCACTTTCAGGGCAAACGTTGTGAAAAAAAAGTCTCATATTGGGAGGAACGGTCAAATTTTACCCTTAGAGCTGAAATGACAGGTTTGCATCAAATGTGCTGCCGGCGTAGAAATAAGACTTTTTCCACCATGGAAACACTGTTTTACATTAGAAGAAGCATTTTGCAGAGTTTTCCCGTGTGTTTCTGTCATCTGCAGTACCTGGCACTTTCAGGGCAAACGTTGTGAAAAACAGTCTCATATGGGCTGGAAGCGCAAAAACTGTAAGGTTAGAGCTGAAATGACAGGTTTGCATCAAATGTGCTGCCAGCGTAGAAATAAGACTTTTTCCAGCATGGAAACACTCTTTTACATTAGAAGAAGCATTTTGCAGAGTTTTCCCGTGTGTTTCTGTCATCTGCAGTACCTGGCACTTTCAGGGCAAACGTTGTGAGAAACAGTCTCGTATTGGCAGGAACGGTCAAATTTTACCGTTTGAGCTGAAATGACAGGTTTGCATCATTAGAAGAAGCATTTTGCAGAGTTTTCCCGTGTGTTTCTGTCATCTGCAGTACCTGGCACTTTCAGGGCAAACGTTGTGAAAAACAGTCTCGTATTGGCAGGAACGGTCAAATTTTACCTTTTGAGCTGAAATGACAGGTTTGCATCAAATGTGCTGCCGGCATAGAAATAAGACTTTTTCATGCATGGAAACATTATTTTACATTAGAAGAAGCATTTTGCAGAGTTTTCCCGTGTGTTTCTGTCATCTGCAGTACCTGGCACTTTCAGGGCAAACGTTGTGAAAAACAGGCTCATATTGGCAGGAACGGTCAAATTTTACCCTTAGAGCTGAAATGACAGGTTTGCATCAAATGTGCTGCCTGCGTCAAAATAAGACTTTATCCAGCATGGAAACACTATTTTACATTAGAAGAAGCATTTTGCAGAGTTTTCCCGTGTGTTTCTGTCATCTGCAGTACCTGGCACTTTCAGGGCAAACGTTGTGAAAAAACAGTTTCATATTGGCAGGAACGGTCAAATTTTACCGTTTGAGCTGAAATGACAGGTTTGCATCAAATGTGCTGCCGGCGTAGAAATAAGACTTTTTCATGCATGGAAACACTATTTTACATTAGAAGAAGCATTTTGCAGAGTTTTCCCATGTGTTTCTGTCATCTGCAGTACCTGGCACTTTCAGGGCAAACGTTGTGAAAAACAGTCTCGTATTGGCAGGAACGGTCAAATTTTACCGTTTGAGCTGAAATGACAGGTTTGCATCATTAGAAGAAGCATTTTGCAGAGTTTTCCGTGTGTTTCTGTCATCTGCAGTACCTGGCACTTTCAGGGCAAACGTTGTGAAAAACAGTCTCGTATTGGCAGGAACGGTCAAATTTTACCTTTTGAGCTGAAATGACAGGTTTGCATCAAATGTGCTGCCGGCATAGAAATAAGACTTTTTCATGCATGGAAACATTATTTTACATTAGAAGAAGCATTTTGCAGAGTTTTCCCGTGTGTTTCTGTCATCTGCAGTACCTGGCACTTTCAGGGCAAACGTTGTGAAAAACAGGCTCATATTGGCAGGAACGGTCAAATTTTACCCTTAGAGCTGAAATGACAGGTTTGCATCAAATGTGCTGCCTGCGTCAAAATAAGACTTTATCCAGCATGGAAACACTATTTTACATTAGAAGAAGCATTTTGCAGAGTTTTCCCGTGTGTTTCTGTCATCTGCAGTACCTGGCACTTTCAGGGCAAACGTTGTGAAAAAACAGTTTCATATTGGCAGGAACGGTAAAATTTTACCGTTTGAGCTGAAATGACAGGTTTGCATCAAATGTGCTGCCGGCGTAGAAATAAGACTTTTTCATGCATGGAAACACTATTTTACATTAGAAGAAGTATTTTGCAGAGTTTTCCCATGTGTTTCTGTCATCTGCAGTACCTGGCACTTTCAGGGCAAACGTTGTGAAAAACAGTCTCATATGGGCTGGAAGCGCTAAAACTGTAAGGTTAGAGCTGAAATGACAGGTTTGCATCAAATGTGCTGCCGGCGTAGAAATAAGACTTTTTCATGCATGGAAACACTATTTTACATTAGAAGAAGCATTTTGCAGAGTTTTCCCGTGTGTTTCTGTCATCTGCAGTACCTGGCACTTTCAGGGCAAACGTTGTTAAAAACAGTCTCTAATTGGGAGGAAGGGTAAAATTTTACCGTTTGAGCTGAAATGACAGGTTTGCATCAAATGTGCTGCGGGTAGAAATAAGACTTTTTCCAGCATGGAAACACTATTTTACATTAGAAGAAGCATTTTGCAGAGTTTTCCCGTGTGTTTCTGTCATCTGCAGTACCTGGCACTTTCAGGGCAAACGTTGTGAAAAACAGTCTCGTATTGGCAGGAACGGTCAAATTTTACCTTTTGAGCTGAAATGACAGGTTTGCATCAAATGTGCTGCCGGCGTCAAAATAAGAATTTTTCCAGCATGGAAACACTATTCTACATTAGAAGAAGCATTTTGCAGAGTTTTCCCGTGTGTTTCTGTCATCTGCAGTACCTGGCACTTTCAGGGCAAACGTTGTGAAAAAGAATCTCATATGGGCTGGAAGCGCTAAAACTGTAAGGTTAGAGCTGAAATGACAGGTTTGCATCAAATGTGCTGCCGGCGTAGAAATAAGACTTTTTCATGCATGGAAACACTCTTTTACATTAGAAGAAGCATTTTGCAGAGTTTTCCCGTGTGTTACTGTCATCTGCAGTACCTGGCACTTTCAGGGCAAACGTTGTGAAAAACAGTCTCGTATTGGCAGGAACGGTCAAATTTTACCGTTTGAGCTGAAATGACAGGTTTGCATCAAATGTGCTGCCGGCGTAGAAATGAGACTTTTTCCAGCATGGAAACACTATTTTACATTAGAAGAAGCATTTTGCAGAGTTTTCCCGTGTGTTACTGTCATCTGCAGTACCTGGCACTTTCAGGGCAAACGTTGTGAAAAACAGTCTCGTATTGGCAGGAACGGTCAAATTTTACCGTTTGAGCTGAAATGACAGGTTTGCATCATTAGAAGAAGCATTTTGCAGAGTTTTCCCGTGTGTTTCTGTCATCTGCAGTACCTGGCACTTTCAGGGCAAACGTTGTGAAAAACAGTCTCGTATTGGCAGGAACGGTCAAATTTTACCCTTAGAGCTGAAATGACAGGTTTGCATCAAATGTGCTGCCGGCGTAGAAATGAGACTTTTTCCAGCATGGAAACACTATTTTACATTAGAAGAAGCATTTTGCAGAGTTTTCCCGTGTGTTACTGTCATCTGCAGTACCTGGCACTTTCAGGGCAAACGTTGTGAAAAACAGTCTCGTATTGGCAGGAACGGTCAAATTTTACCGTTTGAGCTGAAATGACAGGTTTGCATCATTAGAAGAAGCATTTTGCAGAGTTTTCCCGTGTGTTTCTGTCATCTGCAGTACCTGGCACTTTCAGGGCAAACGTTGTGAAAAACAGTCTCGTATTGGCAGGAACGGTCAAATTTTACCCTTAGAGCTGAAATGACAGGTTTGCATCAAATGTGCTGCCGGCGTAGAAATAAGACTTTTTCCAGCATGGAAACACTCTTTTACATTAGAAGAAGCATTTTGCAGAGTTTTCCCATGTGTTTCTGTCATCTGCAGTACCTGGCACTTTCAGGGCAAACGTTGTGAAAAACAGTCTCATATGGGCTGGAAGCGCTAAAACTGTAAGGTTAGAGCTGAAATGACAGGTTTGCATCAAATGTGCTGCCGGCGTAGAAATAAGACTTTTTCATGCATGGAAACACTCTTTTACATTAGAAGAAGCATTTTGCAGAGTTTTCCCGTGTGTTTCTGTCATCTGCAGTACCTGGCACTTTCAGGGCAAACGTTGTGAAAAAACGGTCTCATATTGGCAGGAACGGTCAAATTTTACCGTTTGAGCTGAAATGACAGGTTTGCATCAAATGTGCTGCCGGCGTAGAAATAAGACTTTTTCCAGCATGGAAACACTCTTTTACATTAGAAGAGGCATTTTGCAGAGTTTTCCCGTGTGTTTCTGTCATCTGCAGTACCTGGCACTTTCAGGGCAAACGTTGTGAAAAACAGTCTCATATGGGCTGGAAGCGCTAAAACTGTAAGGTTAGAGCTGAAATGACAGGTTTGCATCAAATGTGCTGCCGGCGTCAAAATAAGACTTTATCCAGCATGGAAACACTATTTTACATTAGAAGAAGCATTTTGCAGAGTTTTCCCGTGTGTTTCTGTCATCTGCAGTACCTGGCACTTTCAGGGCAAACGTTGTGAAAAAACAGTCTCATATTGGCAGGAACGGTAAAAATTTTACCGTTTGAGCTGAAATGACAGGTTTGCATCAAATGTGCTGCCGGCGTAGAAATAAGACTTTTTCCAGCATGGAAACACTATTTTACATTAGAAGAAGCATTTTGCAGAGTTTTCCCGTGTGTTTCTGTCATCTGCAGTACCTGGCACTTTCAGGGCAAACGTTGTGAAAAGGAACGGTAAAATGGAAGAAACGGTAAAATTTTACCGTTTGAACTGAAATGACAGGTTTGCATCAAATGTGCTGCCGGCGTAGAAATAAGACTTTTTCATGCATGGAAACACTATTTTACATTAGAAGAAGCATTTTGCAGTTTTTTCCGTGTGTTTCTGTCATCTGCAGTACCTGGCACTTTCAGGGCAAACGTTGTGAAAAACAGTCTCGTATTGGCAGGAACGGTCAAATTTTACCTTTTGAGCTGAAATGACAGGTTTGCATCAAATGTGCTGCCGGCATAGAAATAAGACTTTTTCATGCATGGAAACATTATTTTACATTAGAAGAAGCATTTTGCAGAGTTTTCCCGTGTGTTTCTGTCATCTGCAGTACCTGGCACTTTCAGGGCAAACGTTGTGAAAAACAGTCTCGTATTGGCAGGAACGGTAAAATTTTACCTTTTGAGCTGAAATGACAGGTTTGCATCAAATGTGCTGCCGGCGTAAAAATAAGACTTTTTCCAGCATGGAAACACTATTTTACATTAGAAGAAGCATTTTGCAGAGTTTTCCCGTGTGTTTCTGTCATCTGCAGTACCTGGCACTTTCAGGGCAAACGTTGTGAAAAACAGTCTCATATGGGGTGGACGCGCAAAAACTGTAAGGTTAGAGCTGAAATGACAGGTTTGCATCAAATGTGCTGCCAGCGTAGAAATAAGACTTTTTCCAGCATGGAAACACTCTTTTACATTAGAAGAAGCATTTTGCAGAGTTTTCCCGTGTGTTTCTGTCATCTGCAGTACCTGGCACTTTCAGGGCAAACGTTGTGAAAAACAGTCTCGTATTGGCAGGAACGGTCAAATTTTACCTTTTGAGCTGAAATGACAGGTTTGCATCAAATGTGCTGCCGGCGTCAAAATAAGAATTTTTCCAGCATGGAAACACTATTCTACATTAGAAGAAGCATTTTGCAGAGTTTTCCCGTGTGTTTCTGTCATCTGCAGTACCTGGCACTTTCAGGGCAAACGTTGTGAAAAAGAATCTCATATGGGCTGGAAGCGCTAAAACTGTAAGGTTAGAGCTGAAATGACAGGTTTGCATCAAATGTGCTGCCGGCGTAGAAATAAGACTTTTTCATGCATGGAAACACTCTTTTACATTAGAAGAAGCATTTTGCAGAGTTTTCCCGTGTGTTTCTGTCATCTGCTGTACCTGGCACTTTCAGGGCAAACGTTGTGAAAAACAGTCTCGTATTGGCAGGAACGGTCAAATTTTACCGTTTGAGCTGAAATGACAGGTTTGCATCAAATGTGCTGCCGGCGTAGAAATAAGACTTTTTCCAGCATGGAAACACTCTTTTACATTAGAAGAAGCATTTTGCAGAGTTTTCCCGTGTGTTACTGTCATCTGCAGTACCTGGCACTTTCAGGGCAAACGTTGTGAAAAACAGTCTCGTATTGGCAGGAACGGTCAAATTTTACCGTTTGAGCTGAAATGACAGGTTTGCATCAAATGTGCTGCCGGCGTAGAAATGAGACTTTTTCCAGCATGGAAACACTATTTTACATTAGAAGAAGCATTTTGCAGAGTTTTCCCGTGTGTTACTGTCATCTGCAGTACCTGGCACTTTCAGGGCAAACGTTGTGAAAAACAGTCTCGTATTGGCAGGAACGGTCAAATTTTACCGTTTGAGCTGAAATGACAGGTTTGCATCATTAGAAGAAGCATTTTGCAGAGTTTTCCCTTGTGTTTCTGTCATCTGCAGTACCTGGCACTTTCAGGGCAAACGTTGTGAAAAACAGTCTCGTATTGGCAGGAGCGGTCAAATTTTACCCTTAGAGCTGAAATGACAGGTTTGCATCAAATGTGCTGCGGCGTAGAAATGAGACTTTTTCCAGCATGGAAACACTATTTACATTAGAAGAAGAAGCATTTTGCAGAGTTTTCCCGTGTGTTACTGTCATCTGCAGTACCTGGCACTTTCAGGGCAAACGTTGTGAAAAACAGTCTCGTATTGGCAGGAACGGTCAAATTTTACCGTTTGAGCTGAAATGACAGGTTTGCATCATTAGAAGAAGCATTTTGCAGAGTTTTCCGTGTGTTTCTGTCATCTGCAGTACCTGGCACTTTCAGGGCAAACGTTGTGAAAAACAGTCTCGTATTGGCAGGAACGGTCAAATTTTACCCTTAGAGCTGAAATGACAGGTTTGCATCAAATGTGCTGCCGGCGTAGAAATAAGACTTTTTCCAGCATGGAAACACTCTTTTACATTAGAAGAAGCATTTTGCAGAGTTTTCCCCATGTGTTTCTGTCATCTGCAGTACCTGGCACTTTCAGGGCAAACGTTGTGAAAAACAGTCTCATATGGGCTGGAAGCGCTAAAACTGTAAGGTTAGAGCTGAAATGACAGGTTTGCATCAAATGTGCTGCCGGCGTAGAAATAAGACTTTTTCATGCATGGAAACACTATTTTACATTAGAAGAAGCATTTTGCAGAGTTTTCCCGTGTGTTTCTGTCATCTGCAGTACCTGGCACTTTCAGGGCAAACGTTGTGAAAAAACGGTCTCATATTGGCAGGAACGGTCAAATTTTACCGTTTGAGCTGAAATGACAGGTTTGCATCAAATGTGCTGCCGGCGTAGAAATAAGACTTTTTCCAGCATGGAAACACTCTTTTACATTAGAAGAGGCATTTTGCAGAGTTTTCCCGTGTGTTTCTGTCATCTGCAGTACCTGGCACTTTCAGGGCAAACGTTGTGAAAAACAGTCTCATATGGGCTGGAAGCGCTAAAACTGTAAGGTTAGAGCTGAAATGACAGGTTTGCATCAAATGTGCTGCCGGCGTCAAAATAAGACTTTATCCAGCATGGAAACACTATTTTACATTAGAAGAAGCATTTTGCAGAGTTTTCCCGTGTGTTTCTGTCATCTGCAGTACCTGGCACTTTCAGGGCAAACGTTGTGAAAAAACAGTCTCATATTGGCAGGAACGGTAAAAATTTTACCGTTTGAGCTGAAATGACAGGTTTGCATCAAATGTGCTGCCGGCGTAGAAATAAGACTTTTTCCAGCATGGAAACACTATTTTACATTAGAAGAAGCATTTTGCAGAGTTTTCCCGTGTGTTTCTGTCATCTGCAGTACCTGGCACTTTCAGGGCAAACGTTGTGAAAAACAGTCTCATATGGGCTGGAAGCGCAAAAACTGTAAGGTTAGAGCTGAAATGACAGGTTTGCATCAAATGTGCTGCCAGCGTAGAAATAAGACTTTTTCCAGCATGGAAACACTATTTTACATTAGAAGAAGCATTTTGCAGAGTTTTCCCGTGTGTTTCTGTCATCTGCAGTACCTGGCACTTTCAGGGCAAACGTTGTGAAAAAAAACGGTCTCATATTGGCAGGAACGGTCAAATTTTACCGTTTGAGCTGAAATGACAGGTTTGCATCATTAGAAGAAGCATTTTGCAGAGTTTTCCCGTGTGTTTCTGTCATCTGCAGTACCTGGCACTTTCAGGGCAAACGTTGTGAAAAACATTCTCGTATTGGCAGGAACGGTCAAATTTTACCTTTTGAGCTGAAATGACAGGTTTGCATCAAATGTGCTGCCGGCATAGAAATAAGACTTTTTCATGCATGGAAACATTATTTTACATTAGAAGAAGCATTTTGCAGAGTTTTCCCCGTGTGTTTCTGTCATCTGCAGTACCTGGCACTTTCAGGGCAAACGTTGTGAAAAAACAGTTTCATATTGGCAGGAACGGTAAAATTTTACCGTTTGAGCTGAAATGACAGGTTTGCATCATTAGAAGAAGCATTTTGCAGAGTTTTCCCGTGTGTTTCTGTCATCTGCAGTACCTGGCACTTTCAGGGCAAACGTTGTGAAAAACAGTCTCGTATTGGCAGGAACGGTCAAATTTTACCCTTAGAGCTGAAATGACAGGTTTGCATCAAATGTGCTGCCGGCGTAGAAATAAGACTTTTTTCCAGCATGGAAACACTATTTTACATTAGAAGAAGCATTTTGCAGAGTTTTTCCGTGTGTTTCTGTCATCTGCAGTACCTGGCACTTTCAGGGCAAACGTTGTTAAAAACAGGCTCATATTGGCAGGAACGGTCAAATTTTACCCTTAGAGCTGAAATGACAGGTTTGCATCAAATGTGCTGCCTGCGTCAAAATAAGACTTTATCCAGCATGGAAACACTATTTTACATTAGAAGAAGCATTTTGCAGAGTTTTCCCGTGTGTTTCTGTCATCTGCAGTACCTGGCACTTTCAGGACAAACGTTGTGAAAAACAGTCTCAGTATTGGCAGGAACGGTCAAATTTTACCGTTTGAGCTGAAATGACAGGTTTGCATCATTAGAAGAAGCATTTTGCAGAGTTTTCCCATGTGTTTCTGTCATCTGCAGTACCTGGCACTTTCAGGGCAAACGTTGTGAAAAACAGTCTCATATGGGCTGGACGCGCAAAAACTGTAAGGTTAGAGCTGAAATGACAGGTTTGCATCAAATGTGCTGCCAGCGTAGAAATAAGACTTTTTCCAGCATGGAAACACTCTTTTACATTAGAAGAAGCATTTTGCAGAGTTTTCCCGTGTGTTTCTGTCATCTGCAGTACCTGGCACTTTCAGGGCAAACGTTGTGAAAAAAAAGTCTCATATTGGGAGGAACGGTCAAATTTTACCCTTAGAGCTGAAATGACAGGTTTGCATCAAATGTGCTGCCGGCGGTAGAAATAAGACTTTTTCATGCATGGAAACACTATGTTACATTAGAAGAAGCATTTTGCAGAGTTTTCCCGTGTGTTTCTGTCATCTGCTGTACCTGGCACTTTCAGGGCAAACGTTGTGAAAAACAGTCTCGTATTGGCAGGAACGGTAAAATTTTACCGTTTGAGCTGAAATGACAGGTTTGCATCAAATGTGCTGCCGGCGTAGAAATAAGACTTTTTCCAGCATGGAAACACTATTTTACATTAGAAGAAGCATTTTGCAGAGTTTTCCCGTGTGTTTCTGTCATCTGCAGTACCTGGCACTTTCAGGGCAAACGTTGTGAAAAACAGTCTCTTATTGGCAGGAACGGTCAAATTTTACCGTTTGAGCTGAAATGACAGGTTTGCATCATTAGAAGAAGCATTTTGCAGAGTTTTCCCGTGTGTTTCTGTCATCTGCAGTACCTGGCACTTTCAGGGCAAACGTTGTGAAAAAACAGTTTCATATTGGCAGGAACGGTAAAATTTTACCGTTTGAGCTGAAATGACAGGTTTGCATCATTAGAAGAAGCATTTTGCAGAGTTTTCCGTGTGTTTCTGTCATCCTCAGTACCTGGCACTTTCAGGGCAAACGTTGTGAAAAACAGTCTCGTATTGGCAGGAACGGTCAAATTTTACCCTTAGAGCTGAAATGACAGGTTTGCATCAAATGTGCTGCCGGCGTAGAAATAAGACTTTTTCCAGCATGGAAACACTATTTTACATTAGAAGAAGCATTTTGCAGAGTTTTTCCGTGTGTTTCTGTCATCTGCAGTACCTGGCACTTTCAGGGCAAACGTTGTGAAAAAACAGGCTCATATTGGCAGGAACGGTCAAATTTTACCGTTTGAGCTGAAATGACAGGTTTGCATCATTAGAAGAAGCATTTTGGAGAGTTTTCCCGTGTGTTTCTGTCATCTGCAGTACCTGGCACTTTCAGGGCAAACGTTGTGAAAAAAACACAGCTCATATTGGCAGGAACGGTCAAATTTTACCGTTTGAGCTGAAATGACAGGTTTGCATCATTAGAAGAAGCATTTTACATTAGAAGAGAGTTTTCCCGTGTGTTTCTGTCATCTGCAGTACCTGGCACGTTCAGGAGAAACGTTGTGAAAAACAGTCTCAAATTGGCAGGATGACGGTCAAATTTACCGTTTGAGCAAAAAATGACAGGTTTGCATCATTAGAAGAAGCATTTTGCAGAGTTTTCCCATGTGTTTCTGTCATCTGCAGTACCTGGCACTTTCAGGGCAAACGTTGTGAAAAACAGTCTCATATGGGCTGGAACGGCAAAAACTGTAAGGTTAGAGCTGAAATGACAGGTTTGCATCAAATGTGCTGCCGGCGTAGAAATAAGACTTTTTCATGCATGGAAACACTATTTTACATTAGAAGAAGCATTTTGCAGAGTTTTCCCGTGTGTTTCTGTCATCTGCTGTACCTGGCACTTTCAGGGCAAACGTTGTGAAAAACAGGCTCATATTGGCAGGAACGGTCAAATTTTACCCTTAGAGCTGAAATGACAGGTTTGCATCAAATGTGCTGCCTGCGTCAAAATAAGACTTTATCCAGCATGGAAACACTATTTTACATTAGAAGAAGCATTTTGCAGAGTTTTCCCGTGTGTTTCTGTCATCTGCAGTACCTGGCACTTTCAGGGCAAACGTTGTGAAAAACAGTCTCATATGGGCTGGAGCGCTAAAACTGTAAGGTTAGAGCTGAAATGACAGGTTTGCATCAAATGTGCTGCCGGCGTAGAAATAAGACTTTTTCATGCATGGAAACACTATTTTACATTAGAAGAAGCATTTTGCAGAGTTTTCCGTGTGTTTCTGTCATCTGCAGTACCTGGCACTTTCAGGGCAAACGTTAAAAAAAAAACAGGCTCATATTGGCAGGAACGGTCAAATTTTACCCTTAGAGCTGAAATGACAGGTTTGCATCAAATGTGCTGCCTGCGTCAAAATAAGACTTTATCCAGCATGGAAACACTATTTTACATTAGAAGAAGCATTTTGCAGAGTTTTCCCGTGTGTTTCTGTCATCTGCTGTACCTGGCACTTTCAGGGCAAACGTTGTGAAAAACAGTCTCGTATTGGCAGGAACGGTCAAATTTACCGTTTGAGCTGAAATGACAGGTTTGCATCATTAGAAGAAGCATTTTGGAGAGTTTTCCGTGTGTTTCTGTCATCTGCAGTACCTGGCACTTTCAGGACAAACGTTGTAAAAACAGTCTCGTATTGGCAGGAACGGTCAAATTTTACCGTTTGAGCTGAAATGACAGGTTTGCATCATTAGAAGAAGCATTTTGCAGAGTTTTCCCATGTGTTTCTGTCATCTGCAGTACCTGGCACTTTCAGGGCAAACGTTGTGAAAAACAGGCTCATATTGGCAGGAACGGTCAAATTTTACCCTTAGAGCTGAAATGACAGGTTTGCATCAAATGTGCTGCCGGCGTAGAAATAAGACTTTTTCATGCATGGAAACACTATTTTACATTAGAAGAAGCATTTTGCAGAGTTTTCCCATGTGTTTCTGTCATCTGCAGTACCTGGCACTTTCAGGGCAAACGTTGTGAAAAAAACAGTCTCATATGGGCTGGAAGCGCTAAAACTGTAAGGTTAGAGCTGAAATGACAGGTTTGCATCAAATGTGCTGCCGGCGTGAAATAAGACTTTTTCCAGCATGGAAACACTATTTTACATTAGAAGAAGCATTTTGCAGAGTTTTCCCGTGTGTTTCTGTCATCTGCAGTACCTGGCACTTTCAGGGCAAACGTTGTGAAAAACAGTCTCGTATTGGCAGGAACGGTCAAATTTTACCTTTTGAGCTGAAATGACAGGTTTGCATCAAATGTGCTGCCGGCATAGAAATAAGACTTTTTCATGCATGGAAACATTATTTTACATTAGAAGAAGCATTTTGCAGAGTTTTCCCGTGTGTTTCTGTCATCTGCAGTACCTGGCACTTTCAGGGCAAACGTTGTGAAAAAACAGTTTCATATTGGCAGGAACGGTAAAATTTTACCGTTTGAGCTGAAATGACAGGTTTGCATCATTAGAATAAGCATTTTGCAGAGTTTTCCCGTGTGTTTCTGTCATCTGCAGTACCTGGCACTTTCAGGGCAAACGTTGTGAAAAACAGTCTCGTATTGGCAGGAACGGTCAAATTTTACCCTTAGAGCTGAAATGACAGGTTTGCATCAAATGTGCTGCCGGCGTAGAAATAAGACTTTTTTCCAGCATGGAAACACTATTTTACATTAGAAGAAGCATTTTGCAGAGCTTTCCCGTGTGTTTCTGTCATCTGCAGTACCTGGCACTTTCAGGGCAAACGTTGTTAAAAACAGGCTCATATTGGCAGGAACGGTCAAATTTTACCCTTAGAGCTGAAATGACAGGTTTGCATCAAATGTGCTGCCTGCGTCAAAATAAGACTTTATCCAGCATGGAAACACTATTTTACATTAGAAGAAGCATTTTGCAGAGTTTTCCCGTGTGTTTCTGTCATCTGCAGTACCTGGCACTTTCAGGGCAAACGTTGTGAAAAAAAAGTCTCATATTGGGAGGAACGGTCAAATTTTACCCTTAGAGCTGAAATGACAGGTTTGCATCAAATGTGCTGCCGGCGGTAGAAATAAGACTTTTTCATGCATGGAAACACTATGTTACATTAGAAGAAGCATTTTGCAGAGTTTTCCCGTGTGTTTCTGTCATCTGCTGTACCTGGCACTTTCAGGGCAAACGTTGTGAAAAACAGTCTCGTATTGGCAGGAACGGTCAAATTTTACCATTTGAGCTGAAATGACAGGTTTGCATCAAATGTGCTGCCGGCGTAGAAATAAGACTTTTTCCAGCATGGAAACACTATTTTACATTAGAAGAAGCATTTTGCAGAGTTTTCCCGTGTGTTTCTGTCATCTGCAGTACCTGGCACTTTCAGGGCAAACGTTGTGAAAAACAGTCTCGTATTGGCAGGAACGGTCAAATTTTACCGTTTGAGCTGAAATGACAGGTTTGCATCATTAGAAGAAGCATTTTGCAGAGTTTTCCCGTGTGTTTCTGTCATCTGCAGTACCTGGCACTTTCAGGGCAAACGTTGTGAAAAAACAGTTTCATATTGGCAGGAACGGTAAAATTTTACCGTTTGAGCTGAAATGACAGGTTTGCATCATTAGAAGAAGCATTTTGCAGAGTTTTCCCGTGTGTTTCTGTCATCCGCAGTACCTGGCACTTTCAGGGCAAACGTTGTGAAAAACAGTCTCGTATTGGCAGGAACGGTCAAATTTTACCCTTAGAGCTGAAATGACAGGTTTGCATCAAATGTGCTGCCGGCGTAGAAATAAGACTTTTTTCCAGCATGGAAACACTATTTTACATTAGAAGAAGCATTTTGCAGAGTTTTCCCGTGTGTTTCTGTCATCTGCAGTACCTGGCACTTTCAGGGCAAACGTTGTTAAAAACAGGCTCCTATTGGCAGGAACGGTCAAATTTTACCCTTAGAGCTGAAATGACAGGTTTGCATCAAATGTGCTGCCGGCGTAGAAATAAGACTTTTTTCCAGCATGGAAACACTATTTTACATTAGAAGAAGCATTTTGCAGAGTTTTCCCGTGTGTTTCTGTCATCTGCAGTACCTGGCACTTTCAGGGCAAACGTTGTTAAAAACAGGCTCATATTGGCAGGAACGGTCAAATTTTACCCTTAGAGCTGAAATGACAGGTTTGCATCAAATGTGCTGCCTGCGTCAAAATAAGACTTTATCCAGCATGGAAACACTATTTTACATTAGAAGAAGCATTTTGCAGAGTTTTCCCGTGTGTTTCTGTCATCTGCTGTACCTGGCACTTTCAGGGCAAACGTTGTGAAAAACAGTCTCGTATTGGCAGGAACGGTCAAATTTTACCGTTTGAGCTGAAATGACAGGTTTGCATCATTAGAAGAAGCATTTTGGAGAGTTTTCCCGTGTGTTTCTGTCATCTGCAGTACCTGGCACTTTCAGGACAAACGTTGTGAAAAAAAACAGTCTCGTATTGGCAGGAACGGTCAAATTTTACCGTTTGAGCTGAAATGACAGGTTTGCATCATTAGAAGAAGCATTTTGCAGAGTTTTCCCATGTGTTTCTGTCATCTGCAGTACCTGGCACTTTCAGGGCAAACGTTGTGAAAAACAGGCTCATATTGGCAGGAACGGTCAAATTTTACCCTTAGAGCTGAAATGACAGGTTTGCATCAAATGTGCTGCCGGCGTAGAAATAAGACTTTTTCATGCATGGAAACACTATTTTACATTAGAAGAAGCATTTTGCAGAGTTTTCCCATGTGTTTCTGTCATCTGCAGTACCTGGCACTTTCAGGGCAAACGTTGTGAAAAACAGTCTCATATGGGCTGGAAGCGCTAAAACTGTAAGGTTAGAGCTGAAATGACAGGTTTGCATCAAATGTGCTGCCGGCGTAGAAATAAGACTTTTTCCAGCATGGAAACACTATTTTACATTAGAAGAAGCATTTTGCAGAGCTTTCCGTGTGTTTCTGTCATCTGCAGTACCTGGCACTTTCAGGGCAAACGTTGTTAAAAACAGGCTCATATTGGCAGGAACGGTCAAATTTTACCCTTAGAGCTGAAATGACAGGTTTGCATCAAATGTGCTGCCTGCGTCAAAATAAGACTTTATCCAGCATGGAAACACTATTTTACATTAGAAGAAGCATTTTGCAGAGTTTTCCCGTGTGTTTCTGTCATCTGCAGTACCTGGCACTTTCAGGGCAAACGTTGTGAAAAAAAAGTCTCATATTGGGAGGAACGGTCAAATTTTACCCTTAGAGCTGAAATGACAGGTTTGCATCAAATGTGCTGCCGGCGGTAGAAATAAGACTTTTTCATGCATGGAAACACTATGTTACATTAGAAGAAGCATTTTGCAGAGTTTTCCCGTGTGTTTCTGTCATCTGCTGTACCTGGCACTTTCAGGGCAAACGTTGTGAAAAACAGTCTCGTATTGGCAGGAACGGTCAAATTTTACCATTTGAGCTGAAATGACAGGTTTGCATCAAATGTGCTGCCGGCGTAGAAATAAGACTTTTTCCAGCATGGAAACACTATTTTACATTAGAAGAAGCATTTTGCAGAGTTTTCCCGTGTGTTTCTGTCATCTGCAGTACCTGGCACTTTCAGGGCAAACGTTGTGAAAAACAGTCTCGTATTGGCAGGAACGGTCAAATTTTACCGTTTGAGCTGAAATGACAGGTTTGCATCATTAGAAGAAGCATTTTGCAGAGTTTTCCCGTGTGTTTCTGTCATCTGCAGTACCTGGCACTTTCAGGGCAAACGTTGTGAAAAACAGTTTCATATTGGCAGGAACGGTAAAATTTTACCGTTTGAGCTGAAATGACAGGTTTGCATCATTAGAAGAAGCATTTTGCAGAGTTTTCCCGTGTGTTTCTGTCATCCGCAGTACCTGGCACTTTCAGGGCAAACGTTGTGAAAAACAGTCTCGTATTGGCAGGAACGGTCAAATTTTACCCTTAGAGCTGAAATGACAGATTTGCATCAAATGTGCTGCCGGCGTAGAAATAAGACTTTTTTCCAGCATGGAAACACTATTTTACATTAGAAGAAGCATTTTGCAGAGTTTTCCCGTGTGTTTCTGTCATCTGCAGTACCTGGCACTTTCAGGGCAAACGTTGTTAAAAAACAGGCTCCTATTGGCAGGAACGGTCAAATTTTACCCTTAGAGCTGAAATGATAGGTTTGCATCAAATGTGCTGCCGGCGTAGAAATAAGACTTTTTCCAGCATGGAAACACTATTTTACATTAGAAGAAGCATTTTGCAGAGTTTTCCCGTGTGTTTCTGTCATCTGCAGTACCTGGCACTTTCAGGGCAAACGTTGTTAAAAACAGGCTCATATTGGCAGGAACGGTCAAATTTTACCCTTAGAGCTGAAATGACAGGTTTGCATCAAATGTGCTGCCTGCGTCAAAATAAGACTTTATCCAGCATGGAAACACTATTTTACATTAGAAGAAGCATTTTGCAGAGTTTTCCGTGTGTTTCTGTCATCTGCTGTACCTGGCACTTTCAGGGCAAACGTTGTGAAAAACAGTCTCGTATTGGCAGGAACGGTCAAATTTTACCGTTTGAGCTGAAATGACAGGTTTGCATCATTAGAAGAAGCATTTTGGAGAGTTTTCCCGTGTGTTTCTGTCATCTGCAGTACCTGGCACTTTCAGGACAAACGTTGTGAAAAACAGTCTCGTATTGGCAGGAACGGTCAAATTTTACCGTTTGAGCTGAAATGACAGGTTTGCATCATTAGAAGAAGCATTTTGCAGAGTTTTCCCATGTGTTTCTGTCATCTGCAGTACCTGGCACTTTCAGGGCAAACGTTGTGAAAAACAGGCTCATATTGGCAGGAACGGTCAAATTTTACCCTTAGAGCTGAAATGACAGGTTTGCATCAAATGTGCTGCCGGCGTAGAAATAAGACTTTTTCATGCATGGAAACACTATTTTACATTAGAAGAAGCATTTTGCAGAGTTTTCCCATGTGTTTCTGTCATCTGCAGTACCTGGCACTTTCAGGGCAAACGTTGTGAAAAACAGTCTCATATGGGCTGGAAGCGCTAAAACTGTAAGGTTAGAGCTGAAATGACAGGTTTGCATCAAATGTGCTGCCGGCGTAGAAATAAGACTTTTCCAGCATGGAAACACTATTTTACATTAGAAGAAGCATTTTGCAGAGCTTTTCCGTGTGTTTCTGTCATCTGCAGTACCTGGCACTTTCAGGGCAAACGTTGTTAAAAACAGGCTCATATTGGCAGGAACGGTCAAATTTTACCCTTAGAGCTGAAATGACAGGTTTGCATCAAATGTGCTGCCTGCGTCAAAATAAGACTTTATCCAGCATGGAAACACTATTTTACATTAGAAGAAGCATTTTGCAGAGTTTTTCCGTGTGTTTCTGTCATCTGCAGTACCTGGCACTTTCAGGGCAAACGTTGCTAGAAAAAAAGTCTCATATTGGGAGGAACGGTCAAATTTTACCCTTAGAGCTGAAATGACAGGTTTGCATCAAATGTGCTGCCGGCGGTAGAAATAAGACTTTTTCATGCATGGAAACACTATGTTACATTAGAAGAAGCATTTTGCAGAGTTTTTCCGTGTGTTTCTGTCATCTGCTGTACCTGGCACTTTCAGGGCAAACGTTGTGAAAAACAGTCTCGTATTGGCAGGAACGGTCAAATTTTACCATTTGAGCTGAAATGACAGGTTTGCATCAAATGTGCTGCCGGCGTAGAAATAAGACTTTTTCCAGCATGGAAACACTATTTTACATTAGAAGAAGCATTTTGCAGAGTTTTCCCGTGTGTTTCTGTCATCTGCAGTACCTGGCACTTTCAGGGCAAACGTTGTGAAAAACAGTCTCGTATTGGCAGGAACGGTCAAATTTTACCGTTTGAGCTGAAATGACAGGTTTGCATCATTAGAAGAAGCATTTTGCAGAGTTTTTCCGTGTGTTTCTGTCATCTGCAGTACCTGGCACTTTCAGGGCAAACGTTGTGAAAAACAGTTTCATATTGGCAGGAACGGTAAAATTTTACCGTTTGAGCTGAAATGACAGGTTTGCATCATTAGAAGAAGCATTTTGCAGAGTTTTCCCGTGTGTTTCTGTCATCCGCAGTACCTGGCACTTTCAGGGCAAACGTTGTGAAAAACAGTCTCGTATTGGCAGGAACGGTCAAATTTTACCCTTAGAGCTGAAATGACAGGTTTGCATCAAATGTGCTGCCGGCGTAGAAATAAGACTTTTTCCAGCATGGAAACACTATTTTACATTAGAAGAAGCATTTTGCAGAGTTTTCCCGTGTGTTTCTGTCATCTGCAGTACCTGGCACTTTCAGGGCAAACGTTGTTAAAAACAGGCTCCTATTGGCAGGAACGGTCAAATTTTACCCTTAGAGCTGAAATGACAGGTTTGCATCAAATGTGCTGCCTGCGTCAAAATAAGACTTTATCCAGCATGGAAACACTATTTTACATTAGAAGAAGCATTTTGCAGAGTTTTCCCGTGTGTTTCTGTCATCTGCTGTACCTGGCACTTTCAGGGCAAACGTTGTGAAAAACAGTCTCATATTGGCAGGAACGGTCAAATTTTACCGTTTGAGCTGAAATGACAGGTTTGCATCATTAGAAGAAGCATTTTGGAGAGTTTTCCCGCATTTTGTGTTTCTGTCATCTGCAGTACCTGGCACTTTCAGGACAAACGTTGTGAAAAACAGTCTCGTATTGGCAGGAACGGTCAAATTTTACCGTTTGAGCTGAAATGACAGGTTTGCATCATTAGAAGAAGCATTTTGCAGAGTTTTCCCATGTGTTTCTGTCATCTGCAGTACCTGGCACTTTCAGGGCAAACGTTGTGAAAAACAGGCTCATATTGGCAGGAACGGTCAAATTTTACCCTTAGAGCTGAAATGACAGGTTTGCATCAAATGTGCTGCCGGCGTAGAAATAAGACTTTTTCATGCATGGAAACACTATTTTACATTAGAAGAAGCATTTTGCAGAGTTTTCCCATGTGTTTCTGTCATCTGCAGTACCTGGCACTTTCAGGGCAAACGTTGTGAAAAACAGTCTCATATGGGCTGGAAGCGCTAAAACTGTAAGGTTAGAGCTGAAATGACAGGTTTGCATCAAATGTGCTGCCGGCGTAGAAATAAGACTTTTTCCAGCATGGAAACACTATTTTACATTAGAAGAAGCATTTTGCAGAGCTTTCCCGTGTGTTTCTGTCATCTGCAGTACCTGGCACTTTCAGGGCAAACGTTGTTAAAAACAGGCTCATATTGGCAGGAACGGTCAAATTTTACCCTTAGAGCTGAAATGACAGGTTTGCATCAAATGTGCTGCCTGCGTCAAAATAAGACTTTATCCAGCATGGAAACACTATTTTACATTAGAAGAAGCATTTTGCAGAGTTTTCCCGTGTGTTTCTGTCATCTGCAGTACCTGGCACTTTCAGGGCAAACGTTGTGAAAAAAAAGTCTCATATTGGGAGGAACGGTCAAATTTTACCCTTAGAGCTGAAATGACAGGTTTGCATCAAATGTGCTGCCGGCGGTAGAAATAAGACTTTTTCATGCATGGAAACACTATTTTACATTAGAAGAAGCATTTTGCAGAGTTTTTCCGTGTGTTTCTGTCATCTGCTGTACCTGGCACTTTCAGGGCAAACGTTGTGAAAAACAGTCTCTTATTGGCAGGAACGGTCAAATTTTACCATTTGAGCTGAAATGACAGGTTTGCATCAAATGTGCTGCCGGCGTAGAAATAAGACTTTTTCCAGCATGGAAACACTATTTTACATTAGAAGAAGCATTTTGCAGAGTTTTCCCGTGTGTTTCTGTCATCTGCAGTACCTGGCACTTTCAGGGCAAACGTTGTGAAAAACAGTCTCGTATTGGCAGGAACGGTCAAATTTTACCGTTTGAGCTGAAATGACAGGTTTGCATCATTAGAAGAAGCATTTTGCAGTTTTCCCGTTTGTTTTCTGTTTCTGTCATCTGCAGTACCTGGCACTTTCAGGGCAAACGTTGTGAAAAACAGTTTCATATTGGCAGGAACGGTAAAATTTTACCGTTTGAGCTGAAATGACAGGTTTGCATCATTAGAAGAAGCATTTTGCAGAGTTTTCCCGTGTGTTTCTGTCATCCGCAGTACCTGGCACTTTCAGGGCAAACGTTGTGAAAAACAGTCTCGTATTGGCAGGAACGGTCAAATTTTACCCTTAGAGCTGAAATGACAGGTTTGCATCAAATGTGCTGCCGGCGTAGAAATAAGACTTTTTCCAGCATGGAAACACTATTTTACATTAGAAGAAGCATTTTGCAGAGTTTTCCGTGTGTTTCTGTCATCTGCAGTACCTGGCACTTTCAGGGCAAACGTTGTTAAAAAACAGGCTCATATTGGCAGGAACGGTCAAATTTTACCCTTAGAGCTGAAATGACAGGTTTGCATCAAATGTGCTGCCTGCGTCAAAATAAGACTTTATCCAGCATGGAAACACTATTTTACATTAGAAGAAGCATTTTGCAGAGTTTTCCCGTGTGTTTCTGTCATCTGCTGTACCTGGCACTTTCAGGGCAAACGTTGTGAAAAACAGTCTCGTATTGGCAGGAACGGTCAAATTTTACCGTTTGAGCTGAAATGACAGGTTTGCATCATTAGAAGAAGCATTTTGGAGAGTTTTCAGAGTTTTCCGGTGTGTTTCTGTCATCTGCAGTACCTGGCACTTTCAGGACAAACGTTGTGAAAAACAGTCTCGTATTGGCAGGAACGGTCAAATTTTACCGTTTGAGCTGAAATGACAGGTTTGCATCATTAGAAGAAGCATTTTGCAGAGTTTTCCCATGTGTTTCTGTCATCTGCAGTACCTGGCACTTTCAGGGCAAACGTTGTGAAAAACAGGCTCATATTGGCAGGAACGGTCAAATTTTACCCTTAGAGCTGAAATGACAGGTTTGCATCAAATGTGCTGCCGGCGTAGAAATAAGACTTTTTCATGCATGGAAACACTATTTTACATTAGAAGAAGCATTTTGCAGAGTTTTCCCATGTGTTTCTGTCATCTGCAGTACCTGGCACTTTCAGGGCAAACGTTGTGAAAAACAGTCTCATATGGGCTGGAAGCGCTAAAACTGTAAGGTTAGAGCTGAAATGACAGGTTTGCATCAAATGTGCTGCCGGCGTAGAAATAAGACTTTTTCATGCATGGAAACACTATTTTACATTAGAAGAAGCATTTTGCAGAGTTTTCCCATGTGTTTCTGTCATCTGCAGTACCTGGCACTTTCAGGGCAAACGTTGTGAAAAACAGTCTCATATGGGCTGGAAGCGCTAAAACTGTAAGGTTAGAGCTGAAATGACAGGTTTGCATCAAATGTGCTGCCGGCGTAGAAATAAGACTTTTTCATGCATGGAAACACTATTTTACATTAGAAGAAGCATTTTGCAGAGTTTTCCCATGTGTTTCTGTCATCTGCAGTACCTGGCACTTTCAGGGCAAACGTTGTGAAAAACAGTCTCATATGGGCTGGAAGCGCTAAAACTGTAAGGTTAGAGCTGAAATGACAGGTTTGCATCAAATGTGCTGCCGGCGTAGAAATAAGACTTTTTCATGCATGGAAACACTATTTTACATTAGAAGAAGCATTTTGCAGAGTTTTCCCATGTGTTTCTGTCATCTGCAGTACCTGGCACTTTCAGGGCAAACGTTGTGAAAAACAGTCTCATATGGGCTGGAAGCGCTAAAACTGTAAGGTTAGAGCTGAAATGACAGGTTTGCATCAAATGTGCTGCCGGCGTAGAAATAAGACTTTTTCCAGCATGGAAACACTATTTTACATTAGAAGAAGCATTTTGCAGAGTTTTCCCGTGTGTTTCTGTCATCTGCAGTACCTGGCACTTTCAGGGCAAACGTTGTGAAAAACAGTCTCGTATTGGCAGGAACGGTCAAATTTTACCTTTTGAGCTGAAATGACAGGTTTGCATCAAATGTGCTGCCGGCATAGAAATAAGACTTTTTCATGCATGGAAACATTATTTTACATTAGAAGAAGCATTTTGCAGAGTTTTCCCGTGTGTTTCTGTCATCTGCAGTACCTGGCACTTTCAGGGCAAACGTTGTGAAAAAACAGTTTCATATTGGCAGGAACGGTAAAATTTTACCGTTTGAGCTGAAATGACAGGTTTGCATCATTAGAATAAGCATTTTGCAGAGTTTTCCCGTGTGTTTCTGTCATCTGCAGTACCTGGCACTTTCAGGGCAAACGTTGTGAAAAACAGGCTCATATTGGCAGGAACGGTCAAATTTTACCCTTAGAGCTGAAATGACAGGTTTGCATCAAATGTGCTGCCGGCGTAGAAATAAGACTTTTTCATGCATGGAAACACTATTTTACATTAGAAGAAGCATTTTGCAGAGTTTTCCCATGTGTTTCTGTCATCTGCAGTACCTGGCACTTTCAGGGCAAACGTTGTGAAAAACAGTCTCATATGGGCTGGAAGCGCTAAAACTGTAAGGTTAGAGCTGAAATGACAGGTTTGCATCAAATGTGCTGCCGGCGTAGAAATAAGACTTTTTCATGCATGGAAACACTATTTTACATTAGAAGAAGCATTTTGCAGAGTTTTCCCATGTGTTTCTGTCATCTGCAGTACCTGGCACTTTCAGGGCAAACGTTGTGAAAAACAGTCTCAATGGGCTGGAAGCGCTAAAACTGTAAGGTTAGAGCTGAAATGACAGGTTTGCATCAAATGTGCTGCCGGCGTAGAAATAAGACTTTTTTCATGCATGGAAACACTATTTTACATTAGAAGAAGCATTTTGCAGAGTTTTCCCATGTGTTTCTGTCATCTGCAGTACCTGGCACTTTCAGGGCAAACGTTGTGAAAAACAGTCTCATATGGGCTGGAAGCGCTAAAACTGTAAGGTTAGAGCTGAAATGACAGGTTTGCATCAAATGTGCTGCCGGCGTAGAAATAAGACTTTTTCATGCATGGAAACACTATTTTACATTAGAAGAAGCATTTTGCAGAGTTTTCCCATGTGTTTCTGTCATCTGCAGTACCTGGCACTTTCAGGGCAAACGTTGTGAAAAACAGTCTCATATGGGCTGGAAGCGCTAAAACTGTAAGGTTAGAGCTGAAATGACAGGTTTGCATCAAATGTGCTGCCGGCGTAGAAATAAGACTTTTTCCAGCATGGAAACACTATTTTACATTAGAAGAAGCATTTTGCAGAGTTTTCCCGTGTGTTTCTGTCATCTGCAGTACCTGGCACTTTCAGGGCAAACGTTGTGAAAAACAGTCTCGTATTGGCAGGAACGGTCAAATTTTACCTTTTGAGCTGAAATGACAGGTTTGCATCAAATGTGCTGCCGGCATAGAAATAAGACTTTTTCATGCATGGAAACATTATTTTACATTAGAAGAAGCATTTTGCAGAGTTTTTCCGTGTGTTTCTGTCATCTGCAGTACCTGGCACTTTCAGGGCAAACGTTGTGAAAAACAGTTTCATATTGGCAGGAACGGTAAAATTTTACCGTTTGAGCTGAAAATGACAGGTTTGCATCATTAGAATAAGCATTTTGCAGAGTTTTTCCGTGTGTTTCTGTCATCTGCAGTACCTGGCACTTTCAGGGCAAACGTTGTGAAAAACAGTCTCGTATTGGCAGGAACGGTCAAATTTTACCCTTAGAGCTGAAATGACAGGTTTGCATCAAATGTGCTGCCGGCGTAGAAATAAGACTTTTTCCAGCATGGAAACACTATTTTACATTAGAAGAAGCATTTTGCAGAGTTTTCCCGTGTGTTTCTGTCATCTGCAGTACCTGGCACTTTCAGGGCAAACGTTGTTAAAAACAGGCTCATATTGGCAGGAACGGTCAAATTTTACCCTTAGAGCTGAAATGACAGGTTTGCATCAAATGTGCTGCCTGCGTCAAAATAAGACTTTATCCAGCATGGAAACACTATTTTACATTAGAAGAAGCATTTTGCAGAGTTTTCCCGTGTGTTTCTGTCATCTGCAGTACCTGGCACTTTCAGGGCAAACGTTGTGAAAAACAGTCTCGTATTGGCAGGAACGGTCAAATATTACCTTTTGAGCTGAAATGACAGGTTTGCATCAAATGTGCTGCCGGCATAGAAATAAGACTTTTTCATGCATGGAAACATTATTTTACATTAGAAGAAGCATTTTGCAGAGTTTTCCCGTGTGTTTCTGTCATCTGCAGTACCTGGCACTTTCAGGGCAAACGTTGTGAAAAACAGGCTCATATTGGCAGGAACGGTCAAATTTTACCCTTAGAGCTGAAATGACAGGTTTGCATCAAATGTGCTGCCTGCGTCAAAATAAGACTTTATCCAGCATGGAAACACTATTTTACATTAGAAGAAGCATTTTGCAGAGTTTTCCCGTGTGTTTCTGTCATCTGCAGTACCTGGCACTTTCAGGGCAAACGTTGTGAAAAACAGTCTCGTATTGGCAGGAACGGTCAAATATTACCTTTTGAGCTGAAATGACAGGTTTGCATCAAATGTGCTGCCGGCATAGAAATAAGACTTTTTCATGCATGGAAACATTATTTTACATTAGAAGAAGCATTTTGCAGAGTTTTCCCATGTGTTTCTGTCATCTGCAGTACCTGGCACTTTCAGGGCAAACGTTGTGAAAAACAGTCTCATATGGGCTGGACGCGCAAAAACTGTAAGGTTAGAGCTGAAATGACAGGTTTGCATCAAATGTGCTGCCAGCGTAGAAATAAGACTTTTTCCAGCATGGAAACACTCTTTTACATTAGAAGAAGCATTTTGCAGAGTTTTCCCGTGTGTTTCTGTCATCTGCAGTACCTGGCACTTTCAGGGCAAACGTTGTGAAAAAAAAGTCTCATATTGGGAGGAACGGTCAAATTTTACCCTTAGAGCTGAAATGACAGGTTTGCATCAAATGTGCTGCCGGCGGTAGAAATAAGACTTTTTCATGCATGGAAACACTATGTTACATTAGAAGAAGCATTTTGCAGAGTTTTCCCGTGTGTTTCTGTCATCTGCTGTACCTGGCACTTTCAGGGCAAACGTTGTGAAAAACAGTCTCGTATTGGCAGGAACGGTAAAATTTTACCGTTTGAGCTGAAATGACAGGTTTGCATCAAATGTGCTGCCGGCGTAGAAATAAGACTTTTTCCAGCATGGAAACACTATTTTACATTAGAAGAAGCATTTTGCAGAGTTTTCCCGTGTGTTTCTGTCATCTGCAGTACCTGGCACTTTCAGGGCAAACGTTGTGAAAAACAGTCTCGTATTGGCAGGAACGGTCAAATTTTACCGTTTGAGCTGAAATGACAGGTTTGCATCATTAGAAGAAGCATTTTGCACTATTTTTTCCCAGAGTTTTGTGTTTCTGTCATCTGCAGTACCTGGCACTTTCAGGGCAAACGTTGTGAAAAACAGTTTCATATTGGCAGGAACGGTAAAATTTTACCGTTTGTTTGAAAGCTGAAATGACAGGTTTGCATCATTAGAAGAAGCATTTTGCAGAGCATTTTTTTCCCGTGTGTTTCTGTCATCCGCAGTACCTGGCACTTTCAGGGCAAACGTTGTGAAAAACAGTCTCGTATTGGCAGGAACGGTCAAATTTTACCCTTAGAGCTGAAATGACAGGTTTGCATCAAATGTGCTGCCGGCGTAGAAATAAGACTTTTTCCAGCATGGAAACACTATTTTACATTAGAAGAAGCATTTTGCAGAGTTTTCCCGTGTGTTTCTGTCATCTGCAGTACCTGGCACTTTCAGGGCAAACGTTGTTAAAAACAGGCTCATATTGGCAGGAACGGTCAAATTTTACCGTTTGAGCTGAAATGACAGGTTTGCATCATTAGAAGAAGCATTTTGGAGAGTTTTCCCGTGTGTTTCTGTCATCTGCAGTACCTGGCACGTTCAGGACAAACGTTGTGAAAAACAGTCTCGTATTGGCAGGAACGGTCAAATTTTACCGTTTGAGCTGAAATGACAGGTTTGCATCATTAGAAGAAGCATTTTGCAGAGTTTTCCCATGTGTTTCTGTCATCTGCAGTACCTGGCACTTTCAGGGCAAACGTTGTGAAAAACAGTCTCATATGGGCTGGACGCGCAAAAACTGTAAGGTTAGAGCTGAAATGACAGGTTTGCATCAAATGTGCTGCCGGCGTAGAAATAAGACTTTTTCATGCATGGAAACACTATTTTACATTAGAAGAAGCATTTTGCAGAGTTTTCCCGTGTGTTTCTGTCATCTGCAGTACCTGGCACTTTCAGGGCAAACGTTGTGAAAAACAGGCTCATATTGGCAGGAACGGTCAAATTTTACCCTTAGAGCTGAAATGACAGGTTTGCATCAAATGTGCTGCCTGCGTCAAAATAAGACTTTATCCAGCATGGAAACACTATTTTACATTAGAAGAAGCATTTTGCAGAGTTTTCCCGTGTGTTTCTGTCATCTGCAGTACCTGGCACTTTCAGGGCAAACGTTGTTAAAAACAGTCTCTAATTGGGAGGAAGGGTAAAATTTTACCGTTTGAGCTGAAATGACAGGTTTGCATCAAATGTGCTGCCGGCGTAGAAATAAGACTTTTTCCAGCATGGAAACACTATTTTACATTAGAAGAAGCATTTTGCAGAGTTTTCCCGTGTGTTTCTGTCATCTGCAGTACCTGGCACTTTCAGGGCAAACGTTGTGAAAAACAGTCTCGTATTGGCAGGAACGGTCAAATTTTACCCTTAGAGCTGAAATGACAGGTTTGCATCAAATGTGCTGCCGGCGTAGAAATAAGACTTTTTCCAGCATGGAAACACTATTTTACATTAGAAGAAGCATTTTGCAGAGTTTTCCCGTGTGTTTCTGTCATCTGCTGTACCTGGCACTTTCAGGGCAAACGTTGTGAAAAACAGTCTCGTATTGGCAGGAACGGTCAAATTTTACCTTTTGAGCTGAAATGACAGGTTTGCATCAAATGTGCTGCCGGCAAAGAAATAAGACTTTTTCATGCATGGAAACATTATTTTACATTAGAAGAAGCATTTTGCAGAGTTTTCCCGTGTGTTTCTGTCATCTGCAGTACCTGGCACTTTCAGGGCAAACGTTGTGAAAAAACAGTTTCATATTGGCAGGAACAGTAAAATTTTACCGTTTGAGCTGAAATGACAGGTTTGCATCATTAGAAGAAGCATTTTGCAGAGTTTTCCCGTGTGTTTCTGTCATCTGCAGTACCTGGCACTTTCAGGGCAAACGTTGTTAAAAACAGGCTCATATTGGCTGGAACGGTCAAATTTTACCTTTTGAGCTGAAATGACAGGTTTGCATCAAATGTGCTGCCTGCGTCAAAATAAGACTTTATCCAGCATGGAAACACTATTTTACATTAGAAGAAGCATTTTGCAGAGTTTTCCCGTGTGTTTCTGTCATCTGCAGTACCTGGCACTTTCAGGACAAACGTTGTGAAAAACAGTCTCGTATTGGCAGGAACGGTCAAATTTTACCGTTTGAGCTGAAATGACAGGTTTGCATCATTAGAAGAAGCATTTTGCAGAGTTTTCCCATGTGTTTCTGTCATCTGCAGTACCTGGCACTTTCAGGGCAAACGTTGTGAAAAACAGTCTCATATGGGCTGGACGCGCAAAAACTGTAAGGTTAGAGCTGAAATGACAGGTTTGCATCAAATGTGCTGCCAGCGTAGAAATAAGACTTTTTCCAGCATGGAAACACTCTTTTACATTAGAAGAAGCATTTTGCAGAGTTTTCCCGTGTGTTTCTGTCATCTGCAGTACCTGGCACTTTCAGGGCAAACGTTGTGAAAAAAAAGTCTCATATTGGGAGGAACGGTCAAATTTTACCCTTAGAGCTGAAATGACAGGTTTGCATCAAATGTGCTGCCGGCGGTAGAAATAAGACTTTTTCATGCATGGAAACACTATGTTACATTAGAAGAAGCATTTTGCAGAGTTTTCCCGTGTGTTTCTGTCATCTGCTGTACCTGGCACTTTCAGGGCAAACGTTGTGAAAAACAGTCTCGTATTGGCAGGAACGGTCAAATTTTACCGTTTGAGCTGAAATGACAGGTTTGCATCAAATGTGCTGCCGGCGTAGAAATAAGACTTTTTCCAGCATGGAAACACTATTTTACATTAGAAGAAGCATTTTGCAGAGTTTTCCCGTGTGTTTCTGTCATCTGCAGTACCTGGCACTTTCAGGGCAAACGTTGTGAAAAACAGTCTCGTATTGGCAGGAACGGTCAAATTTTACCTTTTGAGCTGAAATGACAGGTTTGCATCAAATGTGCTGCCGGCAAAGAAATAAGACTTTTTCATGCATGGAAACATTATTTTACATTAGAAGAAGCATTTTGCAGAGTTTTCCCGTGTGTTTCTGTCATCTGCAGTACCTGGCACTTTCAGGGCAAACGTTGTGAAAAAACAGTTTCATATTGGCAGGAACAGTAAAATTTTACCGTTTGAGCTGAAATGACAGGTTTGCATCATTAGAAGAAGCATTTTGCAGAGTTTTCCATTTTGTGTGTTTCTGTCATCTCTGTCATCTGCAGTACCTGGCACTTTCAGGGCAAACGTTGTTAAAAACAGGCTCATATTGGCTGGAACGGTCAAATTTTACCTTTTGAGCTGAAATGACAGGTTTGCATCAAATGTGCTGCCTGCGTCAAAATAAGACTTTATCCAGCATGGAAACACTATTTTACATTAGAAGAAGCATTTTGCAGAGTTTTCCCGTGTGTTTCTGTCATCTGCAGTACCTGGCACTTTCAGGACAAACGTTGTGAAAAACAGTCTCGTATTGGCAGGAACGGTCAAATTTTACCGTTTGAGCTGAAATGACAGGTTTGCATCATTAGAAGAAGCATTTTGCAGAGTTTTCCCATGTGTTTCTGTCATCTGCAGTACCTGGCACTTTCAGGGCAAACGTTGTGAAAAACAGTCTCATATGGGCTGGACGCGCAAAAACTGTAAGGTTAGAGCTGAAATGACAGGTTTGCATCAAATGTGCTGCCAGCGTAGAAATAAGACTTTTTCCAGCATGGAAACACTCTTTTACATTAGAAGAAGCATTTTGCAGAGTTTTCCCGTGTGTTTCTGTCATCTGCAGTACCTGGCACTTTCAGGGCAAACGTTGTGAAAAAAAAGTCTCATATTGGGAGGAACGGTCAAATTTTACCCTTAGAGCTGAAATGACAGGTTTGCATCAAATGTGCTGCCGGCGGTAGAAATAAGACTTTTTCATGCATGGAAACACTATGTTACATTAGAAGAAGCATTTTGCAGAGTTTTCCCGTGTGTTTCTGTCATCTGCTGTACCTGGCACTTTCAGGGCAAACGTTGTGAAAAACAGTCTCGTATTGGCAGGAACGGTCAAATTTTACCGTTTGAGCTGAAATGACAGGTTTGCATCAAATGTGCTGCCGGCGTAGAAATAAGACTTTTTCCAGCATGGAAACACTATTTTACATTAGAAGAAGCATTTTGCAGAGTTTTCCCGTGTGTTTCTGTCATCTGCAGTACCTGGCACTTTCAGGGCAAACGTTGTGAAAAACAGTCTCGTATTGGCAGGAACGGTCAAATTTTACCGTTTGAGCTGAAATGACAGGTTTGCATCATTAGAAGAAGCATTTTGCAGAGTTTTCCCGTGTGTTTCTGTCATCTGTTTCTGTCATCTGCAGTACCTGGCACTTTCAGGGCAAACGTTGTGAAAAAACAGTTTCATATTGGCAGGAACGGTAAAATTTTACCGTTTGAGCTGAAATGACAGGTTTGCATCATTAGAAGAAGCATTTTTTGCAGATTTTTTCCCGTGTGTTTCTGTCATCTGCAGTACCTGGCACTTTCAGGGCAAACGTTGTGAAAAACAGTCTCGTATTGGCAGGAACGGTCAAATTTTACCCTTAGAGCTGAAATGACAGGTTTGCATCAAATGTGCTGCCGGCGTAGAAATAAGACTTTTTCCAGCATGGAAACACTATTTTACATTAGAAGAAGCATTTTGCAGAGTTTTCCCGTGTGTTTCTGTCATCTGCAGTACCTGGCACTTTCAGGGCAAACGTTGTGAAAAACAGTCTCGTATTGGCAGGAACGGTCAAATTTTACCGTTTGAGCTGAAATGACAGGTTTGCATCATTAGAAGAAGCATTTTGGAGAGTTTTCCCGTGTGTTTCTGTCATCTGCAGTACCTGGCACTTTCAGGACAAACGTTGTGAAAAACAGTCTCGTATTGGCAGGAACGGTCAAATTTTACCGTTTGAGCTGAAATGACAGGTTTGCATCATTAGAAGAAGCATTTTGCAGAGTTTTCCCATGTGTTTCTGTCATCTGCAGTACCTGGCACTTTCAGGGCAAACGTTGTGAAAAACAGGCTCATATTGGCAGGAACGGTCAAATTTTACCCTTAGAGCTGAAATGACAGGTTTGCATCAAATGTGCTGCCTGCGTCAAAATAAGACTTTATCCAGCATGGAAACACTATTTTACATTAGAAGAAGCATTTTGCAGAGTTTTCCCGTGTGTTTCTGTCATCTGCAGTACCTGGCACTTTCAGGGCAAACGTTGTGAAAAACAGTCTCATATGGGCTGGAAGCGCTAAAACTGTAAGGTTAGAGCTGAAATGACAGGTTTGCATCAAATGTGCTGCCGGCGTAGAAATAAGACTTTTTCATGCATGGAAACACTATTTTACATTAGAAGAAGCATTTTGCAGAGTTTTCCCATGTGTTTCTGTCATCTGCAGTACCTGGCACTTTCAGGGCAAACGTTGTGAAAAACAGTCTCATATGGGCTGGAAGCGCTAAAACTGTAAGGTTAGAGCTGAAATGACAGGTTTGCATCAAATGTGCTGCCGGCGTAGAAATAAGACTTTTTCCAGCATGGAAACACTATTTTACATTAGAAGAAGCATTTTGCAGAGCTTTCCCGTGTGTTTCTGTCATCTGCAGTACCTGGCACTTTCAGGGCAAACGTTGTTAAAAACAGGCTCATATTGGCAGGAACGGTCAAATTTTACCCTTAGAGCTGAAATGACAGGTTTGCATCAAATGTGCTGCCTGCGTCAAAATAAGACTTTATCCAGCATGGAAACACTATTTTACATTAGAAGAAGCATTTTGCAGAGTTTTCCCGTGTGTTTCTGTCATCTGCAGTACCTGGCACTTTCAGGGCAAACGTTGTGAAAAACAGTCTCATATGGGCTGGAAGCGCTAAAACTGTAAGGTTAGAGCTGAAATGACAGGTTTGCATCAAATGTGCTGCCGGCGTAGAAATAAGACTTTTTCATGCATGGAAACACTATTTTACATTAGAAGAAGCATTTTGCAGAGTTTTCCCATGTGTTTCTGTCATCTGCAGTACCTGGCACTTTCAGGGCAAACGTTGTGAAAAACAGTCTCATATGGGCTGGAAGCGCTAAAACTGTAAGGTTAGAGCTGAAATGACAGGTTTGCATCAAATGTGCTGCCGGCGTAGAAATAAGACTTTTTCCAGCATGGAAACACTATTTTACATTAGAAGAAGCATTTTGCAGAGCTTTCCCGTGTGTTTCTGTCATCTGCAGTACCTGGCACTTTCAGGGCAAACGTTGTTAAAAACAGGCTCATATTGGCAGGAACGGTCAAATTTTACCCTTAGAGCTGAAATGACAGGTTTGCATCAAATGTGCTGCCTGCGTCAAAATAAGACTTTATCCAGCATGGAAACACTATTTTACATTAGAAGAAGCATTTTGCAGAGTTTTCCCGTGTGTTTCTGTCATCTGCAGTACCTGGCACTTTCAGGGCAAACGTTGTGAAAAACAGTCTCGTATTGGCAGGAACGGTCAAATTTTACGTTTTGAGCTGAAATGACAGGTTTGCATCAAATGTGCTGCCGGCATAGAAATAAGACTTTTTCATGCATGGAAACATTATTTTACATTAGAAGAAGCATTTTGCAGAGTTTTCCCGTGTGTTTCTGTCATCTGCAGTACCTGGCACTTTCAGGGCAAACGTTGTGAAAAAACAGTTTCATATTGGCAGGAACGGTAAAATTTTACCGTTTGAGCTGAAATGACAGGTTTGCATCATTAGAAGAAGCATTTTGCAGAGTTTTGCAGAGTTTTGTGTTTCTGTCATCTGCAGTACCTGGCACTTTCAGGGCAAACGTTGTGAAAAACAGGCTCATATTGGCTGGAACGGTCAAATTTTACCTTTTGAGCTGAAATGACAGGTTTGCATCAAATGTGCTGCCTGCGTAGAAATAAGACTTTATCCAGCATGGAAACACTATTTTACATTAGAAGAAGCATTTTGCAGAGTTTTCCCGTGTGTTTCTGTCATCTGCAGTACCTGGCACTTTCAGGACAAACGTTGTGAAAAACAGTCTCGTATTGGCAGGAACGGTCAAATTTTACCGTTTGAGCTGAAATGACAGGTTTGCATCATTAGAAGAAGCATTTTGCAGAGTTTTCCCATGTGTTTCTGTCATCTGCAGTACCTGGCACTTTCAGGGCAAACGTTGTGAAAAACAGTCTCATATGGGCTGGACGCGCAAAAACTGTAAGGTTAGAGCTGAAATGACAGGTTTGCATCAAATGTGCTGCCAGCGTAGAAATAAGACTTTTTCCAGCATGGAAACACTCTTTTACATTAGAAGAAGCATTTTGCAGAGTTTTCCCGTGTGTTTCTGTCATCTGCAGTACCTGGCACTTTCAGGGCAAACGTTGTTAAAAACAGGCTCATATTGGCAGGAACGGTCAAATTTTACCCTTACAGCTGAAATGACAGGTTTGCATCAAATGTGCTGCCTGCGTCAAAATAAGACTTTATCCAGCATGGAAACACTATTTTACATTAGAAGAAGCATTTTGCAGAGTTTTCCCGTGTGTTTCTGTCATCTGCTGTACCTGGCACTTTCAGGGCAAACGTTGTGAAAAACAGTCTCGTATTGGCAGGAACGGTCAAATTTTACCGTTTGAGCTGAAATGACAGGTTTGCATCATTAGAAGAAGCATTTTGGAGAGTTTTCCCGTGTGTTTCTGTCATCTGCAGTACCTGGCACTTTCAGGACAAACGTTGTGAAAAACAGTCTCGTATTGGCAGGAACGGTCAAATTTTACCGTTTGAGCTGAAATGACAGGTTTGCATCATTAGAAGAAGCATTTTGCAGAGTTTTCCCATGTGTTTCTGTCATCTGCAGTACCTGGCACTTTCAGGGCAAACGTTGTGAAAAACAGGCTCATATTGGCAGGAAGCGCTAAAACTGTAAGGTTAGAGCTGAAATGACAGGTTTGCATCAAATGTGCTGCCGGCGTAGAAATAAGACTTTTTCATGCATGGAAACACTATTTTACATTAGAAGAAGCATTTTGCAGAGTTTTCCGTGTGTTTCTGTCATCTGCAGTACCTGGCACTTTCAGGGCAAACGTTGTGAAAAAAACAGGCTCATATTGGCAGGAACGGTCAAATTTTACCCTTAGAGCTGAAATGACAGGTTTGCATCAAATGTGCTGCCTGCGTCAAAATAAGACTTTATCCAGCATGGAAACACTATTTTACATTAGAAGAAGCATTTTGCTGAGTTTTCCCGTGTGTTTCTGTCATCTGCAGTACCTGGCACTTTCAGGGCAAACGTTGTTAAAAACAGTCTCTAATTGGGAGGAAGGGTAAAATTTTACCGTTTGAGCTGAAATGACAGGTTTGCATCAAATGTGCTGCCGGCGTAGAAATAAGACTTTTTCCAGCATGGAAACACTATTCTACATTAGAAGAAGCATTTTGCAGAGTTTTCCCGTGTGTTTCTGTCATCTGCAGTACCTGGCACTTTCAGGGCAAACGTTGTGAAAAACAGTCTCGTATTGGCAGGAACGGTCAAATTTTACCCTTAGAGCTGAAATGACAGGTTTGCATCAAATGTGCTGCCGGCGTAGAAATAAGACTTTTTCCAGCATGGAAACACTATTTTACATTAGAAGAATCATTTTGCAGAGTTTTCCCGTGTGTTTCTGTCATCTGCAGTACCTGGCACTTTCAGGGCAAACGTTGTGAAAAACAGGCTCGTATTGGCAGGAACGGTCAAATTTTACCCTTAGAGCTGAAATGACAGGTTTGCATCAAATGTGCTGCCTGCGTCAAAATAAGACTTTATCCAGCATGGAAACACTATTTTACATTAGAAGAAGCATTTTGCAGAGTTTTCCCGTGTGTTTCTGTCATCTGCAGTACCTGGCACTTTCAGGGCAAACGTTGTGAAAAACAGTCTCATATGGGCTGGAAGCGCTAAAACTGTAAGGTTAGAGCTGAAATGACAGGTTTGCATCAAATGTGCTGCCGGCGTAGAAATAAGACTTTTTCCAGCATGGAAACACTATTTTACATTAGAAGAAGCATTTTGCAGAGTTTTCCCGTGTGTTTCTGTCATCTGCTGTACCTGGCACTTTCAGGGCAAACGTTGTGAAAAACAGTCTCGTATTGGCAGGAACGGTCAAATTTTACCTTTTGAGCTGAAATGACAGGTTTGCATCAAATGTGCTGCCGGCATAGAAATAAGACTTTTTCATGCATGGAAACACTATTTTACATTAGAAGAAGCATTTTGCAGAGTTTTCCCGTGTTTCTGTCATCTGCAGTACCTCTGCAGTACCTGGCACTTTCAGGGCAAACGAGCTGAAAAAACAGTTTCATATTGGCAGGAACGGTAAAATTTTACCGTTTGAGCTGAAAACAGGTTTGCATCATTAGAAGAAGCATTTTGCAGAGTTTTCCCGTGTGTTTCTGTCATCTGCAGTACCTGGCACTTTCAGGGCAAACGTTGTGAAAAACAGTCTCGTATTGGCAGGAACGGTCAAATTTTACCCTTAGAGCTGAAATGACAGGTTTGCATCAAATGTGCTGCCGGCGTAGAAATAAGACTTTTTCCAGCATGGAAACACTATTTTACATTAGAAGAAGCATTTTGCAGAGTTTTCCCGTGTGTTTCTGTCATCTGCTGTACCTGGCACTTTCAGGGCAAACGTTGTGAAAAACAGTCTCGTATTGGCAGGAACGGTCAAATTTTACCTTTTGAGCTGAAATGACAGGTTTGCATCAAATGTGCTGCCGGCATAGAAATAAGACTTTTTCATGCATGGAAACATTATTTTACATTAGAAGAAGCATTTTGCAGAGTTTTCCCGTGTTTTTCTGTCATCTGCAGTACCTGGCACTTTCAGGGCAAACGTTGTGAAAAAACAGTTTCATATTGGCAGGAACGGTAAAATTTTACCGTTTGAGCTGAAATGACAGGTTTGCATCATTAGAAGAAGCATTTTGCAGAGTTTTCCCGTGTGTTTCTGTCATCTGCAGTACCTGGCACTTTCAGGGCAAACGTTGTGAAAAACAGTCTCGTATTGGCAGGAACGGTCAAATTTTACCCTTAGAGCTGAAATGACAGGTTTGCATCAAATGTGCTGCCGGCGTAGAAATAAGACTTTTTCCAGCATGGAAACACTATTTTACATTAGAAGAAGCATTTTGCAGAGTTTTCCCGTGTGTTTCTGTCATCTGCTGTACCTGGCACTTTCAGGGCAAACGTTGTGAAAAACAGTCTCGTATTGGCAGGAACGGTCAAATTTTACCTTTTGAGCTGAAATGACAGGTTTGCATCAAATGTGCTGCCGGCATAGAAATAAGACTTTTTCATGCATGGAAACATTATTTTACATTAGAAGAAGCATTTTGCAGAGTTTTCCCGTGTTTTTCTGTCATCTGCAGTACCTGGCACTTTCAGGGCAAACGTTGTGAAAAAACAGGTTCATATTGGCAGGAACGGTGAAAAAATTTTACCGTTTGAGCTGAAATGACAGGTTTGCATCATTAGAAGAAGCATTTTGCAGAGTTTTCCCGTGTGTTTCTGTCATCTGCAGTACCTGGCACTTTCAGGGCAAACGTTGTGAAAAACAGTCTCGTATTGGCAGGAACGGTCAAATTTTACCCTTAGAGCTGAAATGACAGGTTTGCATCAAATGTGCTGCCGGCGTAGAAATAAGACTTTTTCCAGCATGGAAACACTATTTTACATTAGAAGAAGCATTTTGCAGAGTTTTCCCGTGTGTTTCTGTCATCTGCAGTACCTGGCACTTTCAGGGCAAACGTTGTGAAAAACAGGCTCATATTGGCAGGAACGGTCAAATTTTACCCTTAGAGCTGAAATGACAGGTTTGCATCAAATGTGCTGCCTGCGTCAAAATAAGACTTTATCCAGCATGGAAACACTATTTTACATTAGAAGAAGCATTTTGCAGAGTTTTCCCGTGTGTTTCTGTCATCTGCAGTACCTGGCACTTTCAGGGCAAACGTTGTGAAAAACAGTCTCATATGGGCTGGAAGCGCTAAAACTGTAAGGTTAGAGCTGAAATGACAGGTTTGCATCAAATGTGCTGCCGGCGTAGAAATAAGACTTTTTCATGCATGGAAACACTATTTTACATTAGAAGAAGCATTTTGCAGAGTTTTCCCATGTGTTTCTGTCATCTGCAGTACCTGGCACTTTCAGGGCAAACGTTGTGAAAAACAGTCTCATATGGGCTGGAAGCGCTAAAACTGTAAGGTTAGAGCTGAAATGACAGGTTTGCATCAAATGTGCTGCCGGCGTAGAAATAAGACTTTTTCCAGCATGGAAACACTATTTTACATTAGAAGAAGCATTTTGCAGAGTTTTCCCGTGTGTTTCTGTCATCTGCAGTACCTGGCACTTTCAGGGCAAACGTTGTTAAAACAGTCTCATATTGGCAGGAACGGTCAAATTTTACCCTTAGAGCTGAAATGACAGGTTTGCATCAAATGTGCTGCCTGCGTCAAAATAAGACTTTATCCAGCATGGAAACACTATTTTACATTAGAAGAAGCATTTTGCAGAGTTTTCCCGTGTGTTTCTGTCATCTGCAGTACCTGGCACTTTCAGGGCAAACGTTGTGAAAAACAGTCTCGTATTGGCAGGAACGGTCAAATTTTACGTTTTGAGCTGAAATGACAGGTTTGCATCAAATGTGCTGCCGGCATAGAAATAAGACTTTTTCATGCATGGAAACATTATTTTACATTAGAAGAAGCATTTTGCAGAGTTTTCCCGTGTGTTTCTGTCATCTGCAGTACCTGGCACTTTCAGGGCAAACGTTGTTGAGAAAAAAACAGTTTCATATTGGCAGGAACGGTAAAATTTTACCGTTTGAGCTGAAATAACAGGTTTGCATCATTAGAAGAAGCATTTTGCAGAGTTTTCCCGTGTGTTTCTGTCATCTGCAGTACCTGGCACTTTCAGGGCAAACGTTGTGAAAAACAGTCTCGTATTGGCAGGAACGGTCAAATTTTACCCTTAGAGCTGAAATGACAGGTTTGCATCAAATGTGCTGCCGGCGTAGAAATAAGACTTTTTTCCAGCATGGAAACACTATTTTACATTAGAAGAAGCATTTTGCAGAGTTTTCCCGTGTGTTTCTGTCATCTGCAGTACCTGGCACTTTCAGGGCAAACGTTGTTAAAAACAGGCTCATATTGGCAGGAACGGTCAAATTTTACCCTTAGAGCTGAAATGACAGGTTTGCATCAAATGTGCTGCCTGCGTCAAAATAAGACTTTATCCAGCATGGAAACACTATTCTACATTAGAAGAAGCATTTTGCAGAGTTTTCCCGTGTGTTTCTGTCATCTGCAGTACCTGGCACTTTCAGGGCAAACGTTGTGAAAAACAGTCTCGTATTGGCAGGAACGGTCAAATTTTACCCTTAGAGCTGAAATGACAGGTTTGCATCAAATGTGCTGCCGGCGTAGAAATAAGACTTTTTCCAGCATGGAAACACTATTTTACATTAGAAGAATCATTTTGCAGAGTTTTCCCGTGTGTTTCTGTCATCTGCAGTACCTGGCACTTTCAGGGCAAACGTTCTGAAAAACAGGCTCGTATTGGCAGGAACGGTCAAATTTTACCCTTAGAGCTGAAATGACAGGTTTGCATCAAATGTGCTGCCTGCGTCAAAATAAGACTTTATCCAGCATGGAAACACTATTTTACATTAGAAGAAGCATTTTGCAGAGTTTTCCCGTGTGTTTCTGTCATCTGCAGTACCTGGCACTTTCAGGGCAAACGTTGTGAAAAAACAGTTTCATATTGGCAGGAACGGTAAAATTTTACCGTTTGAGCTGAAATGACAGGTTTGCATCAAATGTGCTGCCGGCGTAGAAATAAGACTTTTTCATGCATGGAAACACTATTTTACATTAGAAGAAGCATTTTGCAGAGTTTTCCCATGTGTTTCTGTCATCTGCAGTACCTGGCACTTTCAGGGCAAACGTTGTGAAAAACAGTCTCATATGGGCTGGAAGCGCTAAAACTGTAAGGTTAGAGCTGAAATGACAGGTTTGCATCAAATGTGCTGCCGGCGTAGAAATAAGACTTTTTCCAGCATGGAAACACTATTTTACATTAGAAGAAGCATTTTGCAGAGTTTTCCCGTGTGTTTCTGTCATCTGCTGTACCTGGCACTTTCAGGGCAAACGTTGTGAAAAACAGTCTCGTATTGGCAGGAACGGTCAAATTTTACCTTTTGAGCTGAAATGACAGGTTTGCATCAAATGTGCTGCCGGCATAGAAATAAGACTTTTTCATGCATGGAAACATTATTTTACATTAGAAGAAGCATTTTGCAGAGTTTTCCCGTGTGTTTCTGTCATCTGCAGTACCTGGCACTTTCAGGGCAAACGTTGTGAAAAAACAGTTTCATATTGGCAGGAACGGTCAAATTTTACCGTTTGAGCTGAAATGACAGGTTTGCATCATTAGAAGAAGCATTTTGCAGAGTTTTCCCGTGCGTTTCTGTCATCTGCAGTACCTGGCACTTTCAGGGCAAACGTTGTGAAAAACAGTCTCGTATTGGCAGGAACGGTCAAATTTTACCCTTAGAGCTGAAATGACAGGTTTGCATCAAATGTGCTGCCGGCGTAGAAATAAGACTTTTTTCCAGCATGGAAACACTATTTTACATTAGAAGAAGCATTTTGCAGAGCTTTCCCGTGTGTTTCTGTCATCTGCAGTACCTGGCACTTTCAGGGCAAACGTTGTTAAAAACAAGCTCATATTGGCAGGAACGGTCAAATTTTACCCTTAGAGCTGAAATGACAGGTTTGCATCAAATGTGCTGCCTGCGTCAAAATAAGACTTTATCCAGCATGGAAACACTATTTTACATTAGAAGAAGCATTTTGCAGAGTTTTCCCGTGTGTTTCTGTCATCTGCAGTACCTGGCACTTTCAGGGCAAACGTTGTGAAAAACAGTCTCGTATTGGCAGGAACGGTCAAATTTTACGTTTTGAGCTGAAATGACAGGTTTGCATCAAATGTGCTGCCGGCATAGAAATAAGACTTTTTCATGCATGGAAACATTATTTTACATTAGAAGAAGCATTTTGCAGAGTTTTCCCGTGTGTTTCTGTCATCTGCAGTACCTGGCACTTTCAGGGCAAACGTTGTGAAAAAACAGTTTCATATTGGCAGGAACGGTAAAATTTTACCGTTTGAGCTGAAATGACAGGTTTGCATCAAATGTGCTGCCGGCGTAGAAATAAGACTTTTTCATGCATGGAAACACTATTTTACATTAGAAGAAGCATTTTGCAGAGTTTTCCCATGTGTTTCTGTCATCTGCAGTACCTGGCACTTTCAGGGCAAACGTTGTGAAAAACAGTCTCATATGGGCTGGAAGCGCTAAAACTGTAAGGTTAGAGCTGAAATGACAGGTTTGCATCAAATGTGCTGCCGGCGTAGAAATAAGACTTTTTCATGCATGGAAACACTATTTTACATTAGAAGAAGCATTTTGCAGAGTTTTCCCATGTGTTTCTGTCATCTGCAGTACCTGGCACTTTCAGGGCAAACGTTGTGAAAAACAGTCTCATATGGGCTGGAAGCGCTAAAACTGTAAGGTTAGAGCTGAAATGACAGGTTTGCATCAAATGTGCTGCCGGCGTAGAAATAAGACTTTTTCATGCATGGAAACACTATTTTACATTAGAAGAAGCATTTTGCAGAGTTTTCCCATGTGTTTCTGTCATCTGCAGTACCTGGCACTTTCAGGACAAACGTTGTGAAAAACAGTCTCATATGGGCTGGAAGCGCTAAAACTGTAAGGTTAGAGCTGAAATGACAGGTTTGCATCAAATGTGCTGCCGGCGTAGAAATAAGACTTTTTCCAGCATGGAAACACTATTTTACATTAGAAGAAGCATTTTGCAGAGTTTTCCGTGTGTTTCTGTCATCTGCTGTACCTGGCACTTTCAGGGCAAACGTTGTGAAAAAACAGTCTCGTATTGGCAGGAACGGTCAAATTTTACCTTTTGAGCTGAAATGACAGGTTTGCATCAAATGTGCTGCCGGCATAGAAATAAGACTTTTTCATGCATGGAAACATTATTTTACATTAGAAGAAGCATTTTGCAGAGTTTTCCCGTGTGTTTCTGTCATCTGCAGTACCTGGCACTTTCAGGGCAAACGTTGTGAAAAAACAGTTTCATATTGGCAGGAACGGTCAAATTTTACCGTTTGAGCTGAAATGACAGGTTTGCATCATTAGAAGAAGCATTTTGCAGAGTTTTCCCGTGTGTTTCTGTCATCTGCAGTACCTGGCACTTTCAGGGCAAACGTTGTGAAAAAACAGTTTCATATTGGCAGGAACGGTAAAATTTTACCGTTTGAGCTGAAATGACAGGTTTGCATCATTAGAAGAAGCATTTTGCAGAGTTTTCCCGTGTGTTTCTGTCATCCGCAGTACCTGGCACTTTCAGGGCAAACGTTGTGAAAAACAGTCTCGTATTGGCAGGAACGGTCAAATTTTACCCTTAGAGCTGAAATGACAGGTTTGCATCAAATGTGCTGCCGGCGTAGAAATAAGACTTTTTTCCAGCATGGAAACACTATTTTACATTAGAAGAAGCATTTTGCAGAGTTTTCCCGTGTGTTTCTGTCATCTGCAGTACCTGGCACTTTCAGGGCAAACGTTGTTAAAAACAGGCTCATATTGGCAGGAACGGTCAAATTTTACCGTTTGAGCTGAAATGACAGGTTTGCATCATTAGAAGAAGCATTTTGGAGAGTTTTCCCGTGTGTTTCTGTCATCTGCAGTACCTGGCACGTTCAGGACAAACGTTGTGAAAAACAGTCTCGTATTGGCAGGAACGGTCAAATTTTACCGTTTGAGCTGAAATGACAGGTTTGCATCATTAGAAGAAGCATTTTGCAGAGTTTTCCCATGTGTTTCTGTCATCTGCAGTACCTGGCACTTTCAGGGCAAACGTTGTGAAAAACAGTCTCATATGGGCTGGACGCGCAAAAACTGTAAGGTTAGAGCTGAAATGACAGGTTTGCATCAAATGTGCTGCCGGCGTAGAAATAAGACTTTTTCATGCATGGAAACACTATTTTACATTAGAAGAAGCATTTTGCAGAGTTTTCCCGTGTGTTTCTGTCATCTGCTGTACCTGGCACTTTCAGGGCAAACGTTGTGAAAAACAGGCTCATATTGGCAGGAACGGTCAAATTTTACCCTTAGAGCTGAAATGACAGGTTTGCATCAAATGTGCTGCCTGCGTCAAAATAAGACTTTATCCAGCATGGAAACACTATTTTACATTAGAAGAAGCATTTTGCAGAGTTTTCCCGTGTGTTTCTGTCATCTGCAGTACCTGGCACTTTCAGGGCAAACGTTGTGAAAAACAGTCTCATATGGGCTGGAAGCGCTAAAACTGTAAGGTTAGAGCTGAAATGACAGGTTTGCATCAAATGTGCTGCCGGCGTAGAAATAAGACTTTTTCATGCATGGAAACACTATTTTACATTAGAAGAAGCATTTTGCAGAGTTTTCCCGTGTGTTTCTGTCATCTGCAGTACCTGGCACTTTCAGGGCAAACGTTGTGAAAAACAGGCTCATATTGGCAGGAACGGTCAAATTTTACCCTTAGAGCTGAAATGACAGGTTTGCATCAAATGTGCTGCCTGCGTCAAAATAAGACTTTATCCAGCATGGAAACACTATTTTACATTAGAAGAAGCATTTTGCAGAGTTTTCCCGTGTGTTTCTGTCATCTGCAGTACCTGGCACTTTCAGGGCAAACGTTGTAAAAAAAACAGTCTCTAATTGGGAGGAAGGGTAAAATTTTACCGTTTGAGCTGAAATGACAGGTTTGCATCAAATGTGCTGCCGGCGTAGAAATAAGACTTTTTCCAGCATGGAAACACTATTCTACATTAGAAGAAGCATTTTGCAGAGTTTTCCCGTGTGTTTCTGTCATCTGCAGTACCTGGCACTTTCAGGGCAAACGTTGTGAAAAACAGTCTCGTATTGGCAGGAACGGTCAAATTTTACCCTTAGAGCTGAAATGACAGGTTTGCATCAAATGTGCTGCCGGCGTAGAAATAAGACTTTTTCCAGCATGGAAACACTATTTTACATTAGAAGAAGCATTTTGCAGAGTTTTCCCGTGTGTTTCTGTCATCTGCTGTACCTGGCACTTTCAGGGCAAACGTTGTGAAAAAAAAACAGTCTCATATTGGCAGGAACGGTCAAATTTTACCTTTTGAGCTGAAATGACAGGTTTGCATCAAATGTGCTGCCGGCAAAGAAATAAGACTTTTTCATGCATGGAAACATTATTTTACATTAGAAGAAGCATTTTGCAGAGTTTTCCCGTGTGTTTCTGTCATCTGCAGTACCTGGCACTTTCAGGGCAAACGTTGTGAAAAAACAGTTTCATATTGGCAGGAACGGTAAAATTTTACCGTTTGAGCTGAAATGACAGGTTTGCATCATTAGAAGAAGCATTTTGCAGAGTTTTCCCGTGTGTTTCTGTCATCTGCAGTACCTGGCACTTTCAGGGCAAACGTTGTTAAAAACAGGCTCATATTGGCAGGAACGGTCAAATTTTACCCTTAGAGCTGAAATGACAGGTTTGCATCAAATGTGCTGCCTGCGTCAAAATAAGACTTTATCCAGCATGGAAACACTATTTTACATTAGAAGAAGCATTTTGCAGAGTTTTCCCGTGTGTTTCTGTCATCTGCAGTACCTGGCACTTTCAGGACAAACGTTGTGAAAAACAGTCTCGTATTGGCAGGAACGGTCAAATTTTACCGTTTGAGCTGAAATGACAGGTTTGCATCATTAGAAGAAGCATTTTGCAGAGTTTTCCCATGTGTTTCTGTCATCTGCAGTACCTGGCACTTTCAGGGCAAACGTTGTGAAAAACAGTCTCATATGGGCTGGACGCGCAAAAACTGTAAGGTTAGAGCTGAAATGACAGGTTTGCATCAAATGTGCTGCCAGCGTAGAAATAAGACTTTTTCCAGCATGGAAACACTCTTTTACATTAGAAGAAGCATTTTGCAGAGTTTTCCCGTGTGTTTCTGTCATCTGCAGTACCTGGCACTTTCAGGGCAAACGTTGTGAAAAAAAAAAACATATTGGGAGGAACGGTCAAATTTTACCCTTAGAGCTGAAATGACAGGTTTGCATCAAATGTGCTGCCGGCGGTAGAAATAAGACTTTTTCATGCATGGAAACACTATGTTACATTAGAAGAAGCATTTTGCAGAGTTTTTCCGTGTGTTTCTGTCATCTGCTGTACCTGGCACTTTCAGGGCAAACGTTGTGAAAAACAGTCTCGTATTGGCAGGAACGGTCAAATTTTACCGTTTGAGCTGAAATGACAGGTTTGCATCAAATGTGCTGCGGCGCGTAGAAATAAGACTTTTTCCAGCATGGAAACACTATTTTACATTAGAAGAAGCATTTTGCAGAGTTTTTCCGTGTGTTTCTGTCATCTGCAGTACCTGGCACTTTCAGGGCAAACGTTGTGAAAAACAGTCTCGTATTGGCAGGAACGGTCAAATTTTACCGTTTGAGCTGAAATGACAGGTTTGCATCATTAGAAGAAGCATTTTGCAGAGTTTTCCCGTGTGTTTCTGTCATCTGCAGTACCTGGCACTTTCAGGGCAAACGTTGTGAAAAAACAGTTTCATATTGGCAGGAACGGTCAAACGTTTAAAATTTTACCGTTTGAGCTGAAATGACAGGTTTGCATCATTAGAAGAAGCATTTTGCAGAGTTTTCCCGAGTGTTTCTGTCATCCGCAGTACCTGGCACTTTCAGGGCAAACGTTGTGAAAAACAGTCTCGTATTGGCAGGAACGGTCAAATTTTACCCTTAGAGCTGAAATGACAGGTTTGCATCAAATGTGCTGCCTGCGTAGAAATAAGACTTTTTTCCAGCATGGAAACACTATTTTACATTAGAAGAAGCATTTTGCAGAGTTTTCCCGTGTGTTTCTGTCATCTGCAGTACCTGGCACTTTCAGGGCAAACGTTGTGAAAAACAGTCTCATATGGGCTGGAAGCGCTAAAACTGTTACCGTTAGAGCTGAAATGACAGGTTTGCATCAAATGTGCTGCCGGCGTAGAAATAAGACTTTTTCATGCATGGAAACACTATTTTACATTAGAAGAAGCATTTTGCAGAGTTTTCCCATGTGTTTCTGTCATCTGCAGTACCTGGCACTTTCAGGGCAAACGTTGTGAAAAACAGTCTCATATGGGCTGGAAGCGCTAAAACTGTAAGGTTAGAGCTGAAATGACAGGTTTGCATCAAATGTGCTGCCGGCGTAGAAATAAGACTTTTTCCAGCATGGAAACACTATTTTACATTAGAAGAAGCATTTTGCAGAGTTTTCCGTGTGTTTCTGTCATCTGCTGTACCTGGCACTTTCAGGGCAAACGTTGTGAAAAAACAGTCTCGTATTGGCAGGAACGGTCAAATTTTACCTTTTGAGCTGAAATGACAGGTTTGCATCAAATGTGCTGCCGGCATAGAAATAAGACTTTTTCATGCATGGAAACATTATTTTACATTAGAAGAAGCATTTTGCAGAGTTTTCCCGTGTGTTTCTGTCATCTGCAGTACCTGGCACTTTCAGGGCAAACGTTGTGAAAAACAGTCTCGTATTGGCAGGAACGGTCAAATTTTACCCTTAGAGCTGAAATGACAGGTTTGCATCAAATGTGCTGCCGGCGTAGAAATAAGACTTTTTCCAGCATGGAAACACTATTTTACATTAGAAGAAGCATTTTGCAGAGTTTTCCCGTGTGTTTCTGTCATCTGCAGTACCTGGCACTTTCAGGGCAAACGTTGTGAAAAACAGTCTCATATTGGCAGGAACGGTCAAATTTTACCGTTTGAGCTGAAATGACAGGTTTGCATCATTAGAAGAAGCATTTTGAGACTATTTTCCCGTGTGTTTTTCTGTCATCTGCAGTACCTGGCACTTTCAGGACAAACGTTGTGAAAAACAGTCTCGTATTGGCAGGAACGGTCAAATTTTACCGTTTGAGCTGAAATGACAGGTTTGCATCATTAGAAGAAGCATTTTGCAGAGTTTTCCCATGTGTTTCTGTCATCTGCAGTACCTGGCACTTTCAGGGCAAACGTTGTGAAAAACAGGCTCATATTGGCAGGAACGGTCAAATTTTACCCTTAGAGCTGAAATGACAGGTTTGCATCAAATGTGCTGCCTGCGTCAAAATAAGACTTTATCCAGCATGGAAACACTATTTTACATTAGAAGAAGCATTTTGCAGAGTTTTCCCGTGTGTTTCTGTCATCCACAGTACCTGGCACTTTCAGGGCAAACGTTTGAAAAAACAGTCTCATATGGGCTGGAAGCGCTAAAACTGTAAGGTTAGAGCTGAAATGACAGGTTTGCATCAAATGTGCTGCCGGCGTAGAAATAAGACTTTTTCATGCATGGAAACACTATTTTACATTAGAAGAAGCATTTTGCAGAGTTTTCCCATGTGTTTCTGTCATCTGCAGTACCTGGCACTTTCAGGGCAAACGTTGTGAAAAACAGTCTCATATTGGCTGGAAGCGCTAAAACTGTAAGGTTAGAGCTGAAATGACAGGTTTGCATCAAATGTGCTGCCGGCGTAGAAATAAGACTTTTTCCAGCATGGAAACACTATTTTACATTAGAAGAAGCATTTTGCAGAGTTTTCCCGTGTGTTTCTGTCATCTGCTGTACCTGGCACTTTCAGGGCAAACGTTGTGAAAAACAGTCTCGTATTGGCAGGAACGGTCAAATTTTACCTTTTGAGCTGAAATGACAGGTTTGCATCAAATGTGCTGCCGGCATAGAAATAAGACTTTTTCATGCATGGAAACATTATTTTACATTAGAAGAAGCATTTTGCAGAGAGTTTTCCCGTGTGTTTCTGTCATCTGCAGTACCTGGCACTTTCAGGGCAAACGTTGTGAAAAAACAGTTTCATATTGGCAGGAACGGTAAAATTTTACCGTTTGAGCTGAAATGACAGGTTTGCATCATTAGAAGAAGCATTTTGCAGAGTTTTGCAGAGTTTTGTGTGTTTCTGTCATCTGCAGTACCTGGCACTTTCAGGGCAAACGTTGTGAAAAACAGTCTCGTATTGGCAGGAACGGTCAAATTTTACCCTTAGAGCTGAAATGACAGGTTTGCATCAAATGTGCTGCCTGCGTCAAAAGAAATAAGACTTTATCCAGCATGGAAACACTATTTTACATTAGAAGAAGCATTTTGCAGAGTTTTCCCCGTGTGTTTCTGTCATCTGCAGTACCTGGCACTTTCAGGGCAAACGTTGTGAAAAAACAGTTTCATATTGGCAGGAACGGTAAAATTTTACCGTTTGAGCTGAAATGACAGGTTTGCATCAAATGTGCTGCCGGCGTAGAAATAAGACTTTTTCATGCATGGAAACACTATTTTACATTAGAAGAAGCATTTTGCAGAGTTTTCCCATGTGTTTCTGTCATCTGCAGTACCTGGCACTTTCAGGGCAAACGTTGTGAAAAACAGTCTCATATGGGCTGGAAGCGCTAAAACTGTAAGGTTAGAGCTGAAATGACAGGTTTGCATCAAATGTGCTGCCGGCGTAGAAATAAGACTTTTTCCAGCATGGAAACACTATTTTACATTAGAAGAAGCATTTTGCAGAGTTTTCCCGTGTATTTCTGTCATCTGCTGTACCTGGCACTTTCAGGGCAAACGTTGTGAAAAACAGTCTCGTATTGGCAGGAACGGTCAAATTTTACCTTTTGAGCTGAAATGACAGGTTTGCATCAAATGTGCTGCCGGCATAGAAATAAGACTTTTTCATGCATGGAAACATTATTTTACATTAGAAGAAGCATTTTGCAGAGTTTTCCCGTGTGTTTCTGTCATCTGCAGTACCTGGCACTTTCAGGGCAAACGTTGTGAAAAACAGTTTCATATTGGCAGGAACGGTCAAATTTTACCGTTTGAGCTGAAATGACAGGTTTGCATCATTAGAAGAAGCTTTTTTGCAGAGTTTTACATTAGAAGAAGCATTTTGCAGAGTTTTGCGTGTGTTTCTGTCATCTGCAGTACCTGGCACTTTCAGGGCAAACGTTGTGAAAAACAGTCTCTCGTATTGGCAGGAACGGTCAAATTTTACCCTTAGAGCTGAAATGACAGGTTTGCATCAAATGTGCTGCCGGCGTAGAAATAAGACTTTTTCCAGCATGGAAACACTATTTTACATTAGAAGAAGCATTTTGCAGAGTTTTCCCGTGTGTTTCTGTCATCTGCAGTACCTGGCACTTTCAGGGCAAACGTTGTGAAAAACAGTCTCGTATTGGCAGGAACGGTCAAATTTTACCTTTTGAGCTGAAATGACAGGTTTGCATCAAATGTGCTGCCGGCATAGAAATAAGACTTTTTCATGCATGGAAACATTATTTTACATTAGAAGAAGCATTTTGCAGAGTTTTCCCGTGTTTTTCTGTCATCTGCAGTACCTGGCACTTTCAGGGCAAACGTTGTGAAAAACAGTTTCATATTGGCAGGAACGGTAAAATTTTACCGTTTGAGCTGAAATGACAGGTTTGCATCATTAGAAGAAGCATTTTGCAGAGTTTTCCCGTGTGTTTCTGTCATCTGCAGTACCTGGCACTTTCAGGGCAAACGTTGTGAAAAACAGTCTCGTATTGGCAGGAACGGTCAAATTTTACCGTTTGAGCTGAAATGACAGGTTTGCATCAAATGTGCTGCCGGCGTAGAAATAAGACTTTTTCCAGCATGGAAACACTATTTTACATTAGAAGAAGCATTTTGCAGAGTTTTCCCGTGTGTTTCTGTCATCTGCAGTACCTGGCACTTTCAGGGCAAACGTTGTGAAAAACAGGCTCATATTGGCAGGAACGGTCAAATTTTACCCTTAGAGCTGAAATGACAGGTTTGCATCAAATGTGCTGCCTGCGTCAAAATAAGACTTTATCCAGCATGGAAACACTATTTTACATTAGAAGAAGCATTTTGCAGAGTTTTCCCGTGTGTTTCTGTCATCTGCAGTACCTGGCACTTTCAGGGCAAACGTTGTGAAAAAACAGTTTCATATTGGCAGGAACGGTAAAATTTTACCGTTTGAGCTGAAATGACAGGTTTGCATCAAATGTGCTGCCGGCGTAGAAATAAGACTTTTTCATGCATGGAAACACTATTTTACATTAGAAGAAGCATTTTGCAGAGTTTTCCCATGTGTTTCTGTCATCTGCAGTACCTGGCACTTTCAGGGCAAACGTTGTGAAAAACAGTCTCATATGGGCTGGAAGCGCTAAAACTGTAAGGTTAGAGCTGAAATGACAGGTTTGCATCAAATGTGCTGCCGGCGTAGAAATAAGACTTTTTCATGCATGGAAACACTATTTTACATTAGAAGAAGCATTTTGCAGAGTTTTCCCATGTGTTTCTGTCATCTGCAGTACCTGGCACTTTCAGGGCAAACGTTGTGAAAAACAGTCTCATATGGGCTGGAAGCGCTAAAACTGTAAGGTTAGAGCTGAAATGACAGGTTTGCATCAAATGTGCTGCCGGGCGTAGAAATAAGACTTTTTTCCAGCATGGAAACACTATTTTACATTAGAAGAAGCATTTTGCAGAGCTTTCCCGTGTGTTTCTGTCATCTGCAGTACCTGGCACTTTCAGGGCAAACGTTGTTAAAAACAAGCTCATATTGGCAGGAACGGTCAAATTTTACCCTTAGAGCTGAAATGACAGGTTTGCATCAAATGTGCTGCCTGCGTCAAAATAAGACTTTATCCAGCATGGAAACACTATTTTACATTAGAAGAAGCATTTTGCAGAGTTTTCCCGTGTGTTTCTGTCATCTGCAGTACCTGGCACTTTCAGGGCAAACGTTGTGAAAAACAGTCTCGTATTGGCAGGAACGGTCAAATTTTACGTTTTGAGCTGAAATGACAGGTTTGCATCAAATGTGCTGCCGGCATAGAAATAAGACTTTTTCATGCATGGAAACATTATTTTACATTAGAAGAAGCATTTTGCAGAGTTTTCCGTGTGTTTCTGTCATCTGCAGTACCTGGCACTTTCAGGGCAAACGTTGTGAAAAAACAGTTTCATATTGGCAGGAACGGTAAAATTTTACCGTTTGAGCTGAAATGACAGGTTTGCATCAAATGTGCTGCCGGCGTAGAAATAAGACTTTTTCATGCATGGAAACACTATTTTACATTAGAAGAAGCATTTTGCAGAGTTTTCCCATGTGTTTCTGTCATCTGCAGTACCTGGCACTTTCAGGGCAAACGTTGTGAAAAACAGTCTCATATGGGCTGGAAGCGGTCAAAACTGTAAGGTTAGAGCTGAAATGACAGGTTTGCATCAAATGTGCTGCCGGCGTAGAAATAAGACTTTTTCAGCATGGAAACACTATTTTACATTAGAAGAAGCATTTTGCAGAGTTTTCCCATGTGTTTCTGTCATCTGCAGTACCTGGCACTTTCAGGGCAAACGTTGTGAAAAACAGTCTCATATGGGCAGGAGCGGTAAAACTGTTAGGTTAGAGCTGAAATGACAGGTTTGCATCAAATGTGCTGCCGGCGTAGAAATAAGACTTTTTCCAGCATGGAAACACTATTTTACATTAGAAGAAGCATTTTGCAGAGTTTTCCCGTGTGTTTCTGTCATCTGCAGTACCTGGCACTTTCAGGGCAAACGTTGTGAAAAACAGTCTCGTATTGGCAGGAACGGTCAAATTTTACCTTTTGAGCTGAAATGACAGGTTTGCATCAAATGTGCTGCCGGCATAGAAATAAGACTTTTTCATGCATGGAAACATTATTTTACATTAGAAGAAGCATTTTGCAGAGTTTTCCCGTGTGTTTCTGTCATCTGCAGTACCTGGCACTTTCAGGGCAAACGTTGTGAAAAACAGTTTCATATTGGCAGGAACGGTCAAATTTTACCGTTTGAGCTGAAATGACAGGTTTGCATCATTAGAAGAAGCATTTTGCAGAGTTTTCCCGTGTGTTTCTGTCATCTGCAGTACCTGGCACTTTCAGGGCAAACGTTGTGAAAAAACAGTCTCGTATTGGCAGGAACGGTCAAATTTTACCCTTAGAGCTGAAATGACAGGTTTGCATCAAATGTGCTGCCGGGCGTAGAAATAAGACTTTTTTCCAGCATGGAAACACTATTTTACATTAGAAGAAGCATTTTGCAGAGTTTTCCCGTGTGTTTCTGTCATCTGCAGTACCTGGCACTTTCAGGGCAAACGTTGTTAAAAAACAGGCTCATATTGGCAGGAACGGTCAAATTTTACCCTTAGAGCTGAAATGACAGGTTTGCATCAAATGTGCTGCCGGCGTAGAAATAAGACTTTATCCAGCATGGAAACACTATTTTACATTAGAAGAAGCATTTTGCAGAGTTTTCCCGTGTGTTTCTGTCATCTGCAGTACCTGGCACTTTCAGGGCAAACGTTGTAGAAAAAACAGTTTCATATTGGCAGGAACGGTAAAATTTTACCGTTTGAGCTGAAATGACAGGTTTGCATCAAATGTGCTGCCGGCGTAGAAATAAGACTTTTTCATGCATGGAAACACTATTTTACATTAGAAGAAGCATTTTGCAGAGTTTTCCCATGTGTTTCTGTCATCTGCAGTACCTGGCACATTCAGGGCAAACGTTGTTAAAAAACAGTCTCATATTGGCAGGAACGGTCAAATTTTACCCTTAGAGCTGAAATGACAGGTTTGCATCAAATGTGCTGCCGGCGTAGAAATAAGACTTTATCCAGCATGGAAACACTATTTTACATTAGAAGAAGCATTTTGCAGAGTTTTCCGTGTGTTTCTGTCATCTGCAGTACCTGGCACTTTCAGGGCAAACGTTGTGAAAAACAGTCTCGTATTGGCAGGAACGGTCAAATTTTACGTTTTGAGCTGAAATGACAGGTTTGCATCAAATGTGCTGCCGGCATAGAAATAAGACTTTTTCATGCATGGAAACATTATTTTACATTAGAAGAAGCATTTTGCAGAGTTTTCCCGTGTGTTTCTGTCATCTGCAGTACCTGGCACTTTCAGGGCAAACGTTGTGAAAAAACAGTTTCATATTGGCAGGAACGGTCAAATTTTACCGTTTGAGCTGAAATGACAGGTTTGCATCATTAGAAGAAGCATTTTGCAGAGCATTTTTTTCCGTGTGTTTCTGTCATCTGCAGTACCTGGCACTTTCAGGGCAAACGTTGTGAAAAACAGTCTCGTATTGGCAGGAACGGTCAAATTTTACCCTTAGAGCTGAAATGACAGGTTTGCATCAAATGTGCTGCCGGCGTAGAAATAAGACTTTTTTCCAGCATGGAAACACTATTTTACATTAGAAGAAGCATTTTGCAGAGTTTTCCCGTGTGTTTCTGTCATCTGCAGTACCTGGCACTTTCAGGGCAAACGTTGTTAAAAAACAGGCTCATATTGGCAGGAACGGTCAAATTTTACCCCTTAGAGCTGAAATGACAGGTTTGCATCAAATGTGCTGCCTGCGTCAAAATAAGACTTTATCCAGCATGGAAACACTATTTTACATTAGAAGAAGCATTTTGCAGAGTTTTCCCGTGTGTTTCTGTCATCTGCTGTACCTGGCACTTTCAGGGCAAACGTTGTGAAAAACAGTCTCAGATTGGCAGGAACGGTCAAATTTTACCGTTTGAGCTGAAATGACAGGTTTGCATCATTAGAAGAAGCATTTTGGAGAGTTTTCCCGTGTGTTTCTGTCATCTGCAGTACCTGGCACTTTCAGGACAAACGTTGTGAAAAACAGTCTCAGATTGGCAGGAACGGTCAAATTTTACCGTTTGAGCTGAAATGACAGGTTTGCATCATTAGAAGAAGCATTTTGCAGAGTTTTCCCATGTGTTTCTGTCATCTGCAGTACCTGGCACTTTCAGGGCAAACGTTGTGAAAAACAGGCTCATATTGGCAGGAAGCGCTAAAACTGTAAGGTTAGAGCTGAAATGACAGGTTTGCATCAAATGTGCTGCCGGCGTAGAAATAAGACTTTTTCATGCATGGAAACACTATTTTACATTAGAAGAAGCATTTTGCAGAGTTTTCCCGTGTGTTTCTGTCATCTGCAGTACCTGGCACTTTCAGGGCAAACGTTGTGAAAAACAGGCTAATATTGGCAGGAACGGTCAAATTTTACCCTTAGAGCTGAAATGACAGGTTTGCATCAAATGTGCTGCCTGCGTCAAAATAAGACTTTATCCAGCATGGAAACACTATTTTACATTAGAAGAAGCATTTTGCAGAGTTTTCCCGTGTGTTTCTGTCATCTGCAGTACCTGGCACTTTCAGGGCAAACGTTGTTAAAAAAACAGTCTCTAATTGGGAGGAAGGGTAAAATTTTACCGTTTGAGCTGAAATGACAGGTTTGCATCAAATGTGCTGTCCGGCGTAGAAATAAGACTTTTTCCAGCATGGAAACACTATTTTACATTAGAAGAAGCATTTTGCAGAGTTTTCCCGTGTGTTTCTGTCATCTGCAGTACCTGGCACTTTCAGGGCAAACGTTGTGAAAAACAGTCTCGTATTGGCAGGAACGGTCAAATTTTACCCTTAGAGCTGAAATGACAGGTTTGCATCAAATGTGCTGCCGGCGTAGAAATAAGACTTTTTCCAGCATGGAAACACTATTTTACATTAGAAGAAGCATTTTGCAGAGTTTTCCGTGTGTTTCTGTCATCTGCAGTACCTGGCACTTTCAGGGCAAACGTTGTGAAAAAACAGTCTCGTATTGGCAGGAACGGTCAAATTTTACCCTTAGAGCTGAAATGACAGGTTTGCATCAAATGTGCTGCCTGCGTCAAAATAAGACTTTATCCAGCATGGAAACACTATTTTACATTAGAAGAAGCATTTTGCAGAGTTTTCCGTGTGTTTCTGTCATCTGCAGTACCTGGCACTTTCAGGACAAACGTTGTGAAAAACAGTCTCGTATTGGCAGGAACGGTCAAATTTTACCGTTTGAGCTGAAATGACAGGTTTGCATCAAATGTGCTGCCGGCGTAGAAATAAGACTTTTTCATGCATGGAAACACTATTTTACATTAGAAGAAGCATTTTGCAGAGTTTTCCCATGTGTTTCTGTCATCTGCAGTACCTGGCACTTTCAGGGCAAACGTTGTGAAAAACAGTCTCATATGGGCTGGAAGCGCTAAAACTGTAAGGTTAGAGCTGAAATGACAGGTTTGCATCAAATGTGCTGCCGGCGTAGAAATAAGACTTTTTCATGCATGGAAACACTATTTTACATTAGAAGAAGCATTTTGCAGAGTTTTCCCATGTGTTTCTGTCATCTGCAGTACCTGGCACTTTCAGGGCAAACGTTGTGAAAAACAGTCTCATATGGGCTGGAAGCGCTAAAACTGTAAGGTTAGAGCTGAAATGACAGGTTTGCATCAAATGTGCTGCGGCGTAGAAATAAGACTTTTTCCAGCATGGAAACACTATTTTACATTAGAAGAAGCATTTTGCAGAGTTTTCCCGTGTGTTTCTGTCATCTGCTGTACCTGGCACTTTCAGGGCAAACGTTGTGAAAAACAGTCTCGTATTGGCAGGAACGGTCAAATTTTACCTTTTGAGCTGAAATGACAGGTTTGCATCAAATGTGCTGCCGGCATAGAAATAAGACTTTTTCATGCATGGAAACATTATTTTACATTAGAAGAAGCATTTTGCAGAGTTTTCCCGTGTTTTCTGTCATCTGCATCTGCAGTACCTGGCACTTTCAGGGCAAACGTTGTGAAAAAACAGTTTCATATTGGCAGGAACGGTAAAATTTTACCGTTTGAGCTGAAATGACAGGTTTGCATCATTAGAAGAAGCATTTTGCAGAGTTTTTTTCCGTGTGTTTCTGTCATCTGCAGTACCTGGCACTTTCAGGGCAAACGTTGTGAAAAAACAGTCTCAGATTGGCAGGAACGGTCAAATTTTACCCTTAGAGCTGAAATGACAGGTTTGCATCAAATGTGCTGCCGGCGAGAAATAAGACTTTTTCCAGCATGGAAACACTATTTTACATTAGAAGAAGCATTTTGCAGAGTTTTCCCGTGTGTTTCTGTCATCTGCAGTACCTGGCACTTTCAGGGCAAACGTTGTGAAAAACAGGCTCATATTGGCAGGAACGGTCAAATTTTACCCTTAGAGCTGAAATGACAGGTTTGCATCAAATGTGCTGCCTGCGTCAAAATAAGACTTTATCCAGCATGGAAACACTATTTTACATTAGAAGAAGCATTTTGCAGAGTTTTCCCGTGTGTTTCTGTCATCTGCAGTACCTGGCACTTTCAGGGCAAACGTTGTGAAAAACAGTCTCATATTGGCAGGAACGGTAAAATTTTACCGTTTGAGCTGAAATGACAGGTTTGCATCAAATGCTGCCGGCGTAGAAATAAGACTTTTTTCATGCATGGAAACACTATTTTACATTAGAAGAAGCATTTTGCAGAGTTTTCCGTGTGTTTCTGTCATCTGCAGTACCTGGCACTTTCAGGGCAAACGTTGTGAAAAACAGTCTCATATTGGCAGGAGCGGTCAAACTTTAAGGTTAGAGCTGAAATGACAGGTTTGCATCAAATGTGCTGCCGGCGTAGAAATAAGACTTTTTCATGCATGGAAACACTATTTTACATTAGAAGAAGCATTTTGCAGAGTTTTCCCATGTGTTTCTGTCATCTGCAGTACCTGGCACTTTCAGGGCAAACGTTGTGAAAAACAGTCTCATATGGGCTGGAAGCGGTAAAACTTTAAGGTTAGAGCTGAAATGACAGGTTTGCATCAAATGTGCTGCCGGCGTAGAAATAAGACTTTTTCCAGCATGGAAACACTATTTTACATTAGAAGAAGCATTTTGCAGAGTTTTCCGTGTGTTTCTGTCATCTGCAGTACCTGGCACTTTCAGGGCAAACGTTGTTAAAAACAGGCTCATATTGGCAGGAACGGTCAAATTTTACCCTTAGAGCTGAAATGACAGGTTTGCATCAAATGTGCTGCCGGCGTAGAAATAAGACTTTATCCAGCATGGAAACACTATTTTACATTAGAAGAAGCATTTTGCAGAGTTTTCCCGTGTGTTTCTGTCATCTGCAGTACCTGGCACTTTCAGGGCAAACGTTGTGAAAAAACAGTCTCATATTGGCAGGAAGCGGTCAAATTTTACCGTTTGAGCTGAAATGACAGGTTTGCATCAAATGTGCTGCCGGCATAGAAATAAGACTTTTTTGCATGGAAACACTATTTTACATTAGAAGAAGCATTTTGCAGAGTTTTCCCGTGTGTTTCTGTCATCTGCAGTACCTGGCACTTTCAGGGCAAACGTTGTGAAAAACAGTTTCATATTGGCAGGAACGGTCAAATTTTACCGTTTGAGCTTGACAGTTTGCATCAAATGACAGAAATAAGACTTTTTTGCATCATTAGAAGAAGCATTTTGCAGAGTGCAGAGTTTTTTCCGTGTGTTTCTGTCATCTGCAGTACCTGGCACTTTCAGGGCAAACGTTGTGAAAAACAGTCTCGTATTGGCAGGAACGGTCAAATTTTACCCTTAGAGCTGAAATGACAGGTTTGCATCAAATGTGCTGCCGGCGTAGAAATAAGACTTTTTCCAGCATGGAAACACTATTTTACATTAGAAGAAGCATTTTGCAGAGTTTTCCCGTGTGTTTCTGTCATCTGCAGTACCTGGCACTTTCAGGGCAAACGTTGTGAAAAACAGTCTCATATTGGCAGGAACGGTCAAATTTTACCCTTAGAGCTGAAATGACAGGTTTGCATCAAATGTGCTGCCTGCGTCAGAAATAAGACTTTATCCAGCATGGAAACACTATTTTACATTAGAAGAAGCATTTTGCAGAGTTTTCCGTGTGTTTCTGTCATCTGCAGTACCTGGCACTTTCAGGGCAAACGTTGTGAAAAACAGTCTCGTATTGGCAGGAACGGTCAAATTTTACCCTTAGAGCTGAAATGACAGGTTTGCATCAAATGTGCTGCCGGCGTAGAAATAAGACTTTTTCCAGCATGGAAACACTATTTTACATTAGAAGAAGCATTTTGCAGAGTTTTCCCGTGTGTTTCTGTCATCTGCAGTACCTGGCACTTTCAGGGCAAACGTTGTGAAAAACAGTCTCGTATTGGCAGGAACGGTAAAATTTTACCGTTTGAGCTGAAATGACAGGTTTGCATCAAATGTGCTGCCGGCGTAGAAATAAGACTTTATCCAGCATGGAAACACTATTTTACATTAGAAGAAGCATTTTGCAGAGTTTTCCCGTGTGTTTCTGTCATCTGCAGTACCTGGTACTTTCAGGGCAAACGTTGTAAGAAACAGTCTCATATTGGCAGGAACGGTAAAATTTTACCGTTTGAGCTGAAATGACAGGTTTGCATCAAATGTGCTGCCGGCGTAGAAATAAGACTTTTTCATGCATGGAAACACTATTTTACATTAGAAGAAGCATTTTGCAGAGTTTTCCCGTGTGTTTCTGTCATCTGCAGTACCTGGCACTTTCAGGGCAAACGTTGTGAAAAACAGTCTCATATGGGCTGGAAGCGCTAAAACTGTAAGGTTAGAGCTGAAATGACAGGTTTGCATCAAATGTGCTGCCGGCGTAGAAATAAGACTTTTTCAGCATGGAAACACTATTTTACATTAGAAGAAGCATTTTGCAGAGTTTTCCCGTGTGTTTCTGTCATCTGCAGTACCTGGCACTTTCAGGGCAAACGTTGTGAAAAACAGTCTCATATTGGCTGGAAGCGGTAAAACTGTAAGGTTAGAGCTGAAATGACAGGTTTGCATCAAATGTGCTGCCGGCGTAGAAATAAGACTTTTTCCAGCATGGAAACACTATTTTACATTAGAAGAAGCATTTTGCAGAGTTTTCCGTGTGTTTCTGTCATCTGCAGTACCTGGCACTTTCAGGGCAAACGTTGTGAAAAACAGTCTCGTATTTGGCAGGAAGCGGTCAAATTTTACCGTTTGAGCTGAAATGACAGGTTTGCATCAAATGTGCTGCCGGCATAGAAATAAGACTTTTTCAGCATGGAAACACTATTTTACATTAGAAGAAGCATTTTGCAGAGTTTTTCCGTGTGTTTCTGTCATCTGCAGTACCTGGCACTTTCAGGGCAAACGTTGTAAAAAACAGTCTCATATTGGCAGGAACGGTCAAATTTTACCGTTTGAGCTGAAATGACAGGTTTGCATCATTAGAAGAAGCATTTTGCAGAGTTTTCCGTGTGTTTCTGTCATCTGCAGTACCTGGCACTTTCAGGGCAAACGTTGTGAAAAACAGTCTCTCGTATTGGCAGGAACGGTCAAATTTTACCCTTAGAGCTGAAATGACAGGTTTGCATCAAATGTGCTGCCGGCGTAGAAATAAGACTTTTTCCAGCATGGAAACACTATTTTACATTAGAAGAAGCATTTTGCAGAGTTTTCCCGTGTGTTTCTGTCATCTGCAGTACCTGGCACTTTCAGGGCAAACGTTGTGAAAAAACAGTCTCATATTGGCAGGAACGGTCAAATTTTACCGTTTGAGCTGAAATGACAGGTTTGCATCAAATGTGCTGCCGGCGTAGAAATAAGACTTTTCCAGCATGGAAACACTATTTTACATTAGAAGAAGCATTTTGCAGAGTTTTCCGTGTGTTTCTGTCATCTGCAGTACCTGGCACTTTCAGGGCAAACGTTGTGAAAAACAGTCTCGTATTGGCAGGGCGGTCAAATTTTACCGTTTGAGCTGAAATGACAGGTTTGCATCAAATGTGCTGCCGGCGTAGAAATAAGACTTTTTTCATGCATGGAAACACTATTTTACAATAGAAGAAGCATTTTGCAGAGTTTTCCCGTGTGTTTCTGTCATCTGCAGTACCTGGCACTTTCAGGGCAAACGTTGTGAAAAAACAGTCTCATATTGGCAGGAGCGGTCAAATTTTACCGTTTGAGCTGAAATGACAGGTTTGCATCAAATGTGCTGCCGGCGTAGAAATAAGACTTTTTCATGCATGGAAACACTATTTTACATTAGAAGAAGCATTTTGCAGAGTTTTCCCGTGTGTTTCTGTCATCTGCAGTACCTGGCACTTTCAGGGCAAACGTTGTGAAAAACAGTCTCATATTGGCAGGAAGCGGTAAAACTTTAACCGTTAGAGCTGAAATGACAGGTTTGCATCAAATGTGCTGCCGGCGTAGAAATAAGACTTTTTCCAGCATGGAAACACTATTTTACATTAGAAGAAGCATTTTGCAGAGTTTTCCCATGTGTTTCTGTCATCTGCAGTACCTGGCACTTTCAGGGCAAACGTTGTGAAAAACAGTCTCATATGGGCTGGAAGCGCTAAAACTGTAAGGTTAGAGCTGAAATGACAGGTTTGCATCAAATGTGCTGCCGGCGTAGAAATAAGACTTTTTCATGCATGGAAACACTATTTTACATTAGAAGAAGCATTTTGCAGAGTTTTCCCATGTGTTTCTGTCATCTGCAGTACCTGGCACTTTCAGGGCAAACGTTGTGAAAAACAGTCTCATATTGGCAGGAGCGGTCAAATTTTACCGTTAGAGCTGAAATGACAGGTTTGCATCAAATGTGCTGCGGCGTAGAAATAAGACTTTTTCCAGCATGGAAACACTATTTTACATTAGAAGAAGCATTTTGCAGAGTTTTCCCGTGTGTTTCTGTCATCTGCAGTACCTGGCACTTTCAGGGCAAACGTTGTGAAAAACAGTCTCGTATTGGCAGGAAGCGGTCAAATTTTACCGTTTGAGCTGAAATGACAGGTTTGCATCAAATGTGCTGCCGGCGTAGAAATAAGACTTTTTCCAGCATGGAAACACTATTTTACATTAGAAGAAGCATTTTGCAGAGTTTTCCCGTGTGTTTCTGTCATCTGCAGTACCTGGCACTTTCAGGGCAAACGTTGTGAAAAACAGTCGTATTGGCAGGAGCGGTCAAATTTTACCGTTTGAGCTGAAATGACAGGTTTGCATCAAATGTGCTGCGGCGTAGAAATAAAACTTTTTCCAGCATGGAAACACTATTTTACATTAGAAGAAGCATTTTGCAGAGTTTTCCCGTGTGTTTCTGTCATCTGCAGTACCTGGCACTTTCAGGGCAAACGTTGTGAAAAAACAGTCTCATATTGGCAGGAGCGGTCAAATTTTACCGTTTGAGCTGAAATGACAGGTTTGCATCAAATGTGCTGCCGTGTTTCTGTAGAAATGGCACTTTCAGGGCAAACGTTGTGAAAAAACAGCATTGGCTATCATTAGAAGAAGCATTTTGCAGAGTTTTCCCGTGTGTTTCTGTCATCTGCAGTACCTGGCACTTTCAGGGCAAACGTTGTGAAAAACAGTCTCGTATTGGCAGGAGCGGTCAAATTTTACCCTTAGAGCTGAAATGACAGGTTTGCATCAAATGTGCTGCCGGCGTAGAAATAAGACTTTTTCCAGCATGGAAACACTATTTTACATTAGAAGAAGCATTTTGCAGAGTTTTTCCGTGTGTTTCTGTCATCTGCAGTACCTGGCACTTTCAGGGCAAACGTTGTGAAAAAACAGTCTCATATTGGCAGGAAGCGGTCAAATTTTACCGTTTGAGCTGAAATGACAGGTTTGCATCATTAGAAGAAGCATTTTTTAGAAGAAGCATTTTGCAGAGTTTTCCCGTGTGTTTCTGTCATCTGCAGTACCTGGCACTTTCAGGGCAAACGTTGTGAAAAAAGTCTCGTATCTCGTCAAATTGGTTTGAGGAACGGTCAAATTTTACCGTTTGAGCTGAAATGACAGGTTTGCATCATTAGAAGAAGCATTTTGCAGAGTTTTTCCGTGTGTTTCTGTCATCTGCAGTACCTGGCACTTTCAGGGCAAACGTTGTGAAAAACAGTCTCATATGGGCAGGAGCGGTAAAAACTTTAAGGTTAGAGCTGAAATGACAGGTTTGCATCAAATGTGCTGCCGGCGTAGAAATAAGACTTTTTCATGCATGGAAACACTATTTTACATTAGAAGAAGCATTTTGCAGAGTTTTCCGTGTGTTTCTGTCATCTGCAGTACCTGGCACTTTCAGGGCAAACGTTGTGAAAAACAGGCTCATATTGGCAGGAACGGTCAAATTTTACCCGTTTAGAGCTGAAATGACAGGTTTGCATCAAATGTGCTGCCTGCGTGAAATAAGACTTTATCCAGCATGGAAACACTATTTTACATTAGAAGAAGCATTTTGCAGAGTTTTCCCGTGTGTTTCTGTCATCTGCAGTACCTGGCACTTTCAGGCAAACGTTGTGAAAAACAGTCTCATATGGGCTGGAAGCGGTAAAACTGTAAGGTTAGAGCTGAAATGACAGGTTTGCATCAAATGTGCTGCCGGCGTAGAAATAAGACTTTTTCATGCATGGAAACACTATTTTACATTAGAAGAAGCATTTTGCAGAGTTTTTCCGTGTGTTTCTGTCATCTGCAGTACCTGGCACTTTCAGGGCAAACGTTGTGAAAAACAGGCTCATATTGGCAGGAACGGTCAAATTTTACCCTTTTGAGCTGAAATGACAGGTTTGCATCAAATGTGCTGCCTGCGTAGAAATAAGACTTTATCCAGCATGGAAACACTATTTTACATTAGAAGAAGCATTTTGCAGAGTTTTCCGTGTGTTTCTGTCATCTGCAGTACCTGGCACTTTCAGGGCAAACGTTGTGAAAAACAGTCTCGTATTGGCAGGAAGCGGTCAAATTTTACCGTTTGAGCTGAAATGACAGGTTTGCATCAAATGTGCTGCCGGCGTAGAAATAAGACTTTTTCCAGCATGGAAACACTATTTTACATTAGAAGAAGCATTTTGCAGAGTTTTCCGTGTGTTTCTGTCATCTGCAGTACCTGGCACTTTCAGGGCAAACGTTGTGAAAAACAGTCTCGTATTGGCAGGAGCGGTCAAATTTTACCGTTTGAGCTGAAATGACAGGTTTGCATCAAATGTGCTGCCGGCAAAGAAATAAGACTTTTTCAGCATGGAAACACTATTTTACATTAGAAGAAGCATTTTGCAGAGTTTTCCGTGTGTTTCTGTCATCTGCAGTACCTGGCACTTTCAGGGCAAACGTTGTGAAAAAACAGTCTCATATTGGCAGGAACGGTCAAATTTTACCGTTTGAGCTGAAATGACAGGTTTGCATCATTAGAAGAAGCATTTTGCATGGATTTTTTAGAAGAAGCCGTGTGTTTCTGTCATCTGCAGTACCTGGCACTTTCAGGGCAAACGTTGTGAAAAACAGTCTCATATTGGCAGGAGCGGTCAAATTTTACCGTTAGAGCTGAAATGACAGGTTTGCATCAAATGTGCTGCCGGCGTAGAAATAAGACTTTTCCAGCATGGAAACACTATTTTACATTAGAAGAAGCATTTTGCAGAGTTTTCCGTGTGTTTCTGTCATCTGCAGTACCTGGCACTTTCAGGGCAAACGTTGTGAAAAACAGTCTCGTATTGGCAGGAGCGGTCAAATTTTACCGTTTGAGCTGAAATGACAGGTTTGCATCATTAGAAGAAGCATTTTGCAGAGTTTTCCGTGTGTTTCTGTCATCTGCAGTACCTGGCACTTTCAGGGCAAACGTTGTGAAAAACAGTCTCGTATATGGCTGGACGCACTTAAAAAATTTTACCGTTTGAGCTGAAATGACAGGTTTGCATCAAATGTGCTGCCAGCGTAGAAATAAGACTTTTTCCAGCATGGAAACACTATTTTACATTAGAAGAAGCATTTTGCAGAGTTTTCCGTGTGTTTCTGTCATCTGCAGTACCTGGCACTTTCAGGGCAAACGTTGTGAAAAACAGTCTCATATTGGCAGGAGCGGTCAAATTTTACCGTTTGAGCTGAAATGACAGGTTTGCATCAAATGTGCTGCGGCGTAGAAATAAGACTTTTTCAGCATGGAAACACTATTTTACATTAGAAGAAGCATTTTGCAGAGTTTTCCGTGTGTTTCTGTCATCTGCAGTACCTGGCACTTTCAGGGCAAACGTTGTGAAAAACAGTCTCGTATTGGCAGGAGCGGTCAAATTTTACCGTTTGAGCTGAAATGACAGGTTTGCATCAAATGTGCTGCCGGCGTAGAAATAAGACTTTTTCCAGCATGGAAACACTATTTTACATTAGAAGAAGCATTTTGCAGAGTTTTCCCGTGTGTTTCTGTCATCTGCAGTACCTGGCACTTTCAGGGCAAACGTTGAAAAACAAAACAGTCTCAAATATTACCGCAGGAGCGGTCAAATTTTACCGTTTGAGCTGAAATGACACTTTTTTGCATCATTAGAAGAAGCATTTTGCAGAGTTTTCCCGTGTGTTTCTGTCATCTGCAGTACCTGGCACTTTCAGGGCAAACGTTGTGAAAAACAGTCTCATATTGGCAGGAACGGTCAAATTTTACCGTTTGAGCTGAAATGAGGTTTGCATCAAATGTGTTTGCATGGAAACACATTTTACATTAGAAGAAGCATTTTGCAGAGTTTTCCCGTGTGTTTCTGTCATCTGCAGTACCTGGCACTTTCAGGGCAAACGTTGTGAAAAACAGTCTCGTATTGGCAGGAGCGGTCAAATTTTACCGTTTGAGCTGAAATGACAGGTTTGCATCAAATGTGCTGCGGCGTAGAAATAAGACTTTTTCCAGCATGGAAACACTATTTTACATTAGAAGAAGCATTTTGCAGAGTTTTCCCGTGTGTTTCTGTCATCTGCAGTACCTGGCACTTTCAGGGCAAACGTTGTGAAAAACAGTCTCGTATTGGCAGGAGCGGTCAAATTTTACCGTTTGAGCTGAAATGACAGGTTTGCATCAAATGTGCTGCACTATTTCATTAGAAGAAGCATTTTGCAGAGTTTTTCCCGTGTGTTTCTGTCATCTGCAGTACCTGGCACTTTCAGGGCAAACGTTGTGAAAAACAGTCTCGTATTGGCAGGAGCGGTCAAATTTTACCGTTTGAGCTGAAATGACAGGTTTGCATCAAATGTGCTGCCGGCGTGAAATAAGACTTTTCCAGCAGGAAACACTATTTTACATTAGAAGAAGCATTTTGCAGAGTTTTCCCGTGTGTTTCTGTCATCTGCAGTACCTGGCACTTTCAGGGCAAACGTTGTGAAAAACAGTCTCATATTGGCAGGAGCGGTCAAATTTTACCGTTTGAGCTGAAATGACAGGTTTGCATCAAATGTGCTGCCGGCGTGAAATAAGACTTTTCCAGCATGGAAACACTATTTTACATTAGAAGAAGCATTTTGCAGAGTTTTTTCCGTGTGTTTCTGTCATCTGCAGTACCTGGCACTTTCAGGGCAAACGTTGTGAAAAACAGTCTCATATTGGCTGGAAGCGGTCAAATTTTACCGTTTGAGCTGAAATGACAGGTTTGCATCAAATGTGCTGCGGCGTAGAAATAAGACTTTTTCAGCATGGAAACACTATTTTACATTAGAAGAAGCATTTTGCAGAGTTTTCCCGTGTGTTTCTGTCATCTGCAGTACCTGGCACTTTCAGGGCAAGCGTTGTGAAAAACAGTCTCGTATTGGCAGGAAGCGGTCAAATTTTACCGTTTGAGCTGAAATGACAGGTTTGCATCAAATGTGCTGCCGGCGTAGAAATAAGACTTTTTCCAGCATGGAAACACTATTTTACATTAGAAGAAGCATTTTGCAGAGTTTTCCCGTGTGTTTCTGTCATCTGCAGTACCTGGCACTTTCAGGGCAAGCGTTGTGAAAAACAGTCTCATATTGGCAGGAAGCGGTCAAAATTTTACCGTTTGAGCTGAAATGACAGGTTTGCATCAAATGTGCTGCGGCGTAGAAATAAGACTTTTTCCAGCATGGAAACACTATTTTACATTAGAAGAAGCATTTTGCAGAGTTTTCCCGTGTGTTTCTGTCATCTGCAGTACCTGGCACTTTCAGGGCAAGCGTTGTGAAAAACAGTCTCATATTGGCAGGAGCGGTCAAATTTTACCGTTTGAGCTGAAATGACAGGTTTGCATCAAATGTGCTGCCGGCGTAGAAATAAGACTTTTTCCAGCATGGAAACACTATTTTACATTAGAAGAAGCATTTTGCAGAGTTTTGTCCGTGTGTTTCTGTCATCTGCAGTACCTGGCACTTTCAGGGCAAAGCGTTGTGAAAAAACAGTCTCGTATTGGCAGGAGCGGTCAAATTTTACCGTTTGAGCTGAAATGACAGGTTTGCATCAAATGTGCTGCCGGCGTAGAAATAAGACTTTTCCAGCATGGAAACACTATTTTACATTAGAAGAAGCATTTTGCAGAGTTTTCCGTGTGTTTCTGTCATCTGCAGTACCTGGCACTTTCAGGGCAAACGTTGTGAAAAACAGTCTCGTATTGGCAGGAGCGGTCAAATTTTACCGTTTGAGCTGAAATGACAGGTTTGCATCAAATGTGCTGCGGCGTAGAAATAAGACTTTTCCAGCATGGAAACACTATTTTACATTAGAAGAAGCATTTTGCAGAGTTTTTCCGTGTGTTTCTGTCATCTGCAGTACCTGGCACTTTCAGGGCAAACGTTGTGAAAAAAACAGTCTCGTATTGGCAGGAGCGGTCAAATTTTACCGTTTGAGCTGAAATGACAGGTTTGCATCAAATGTGCTGCGGCGTAGAAATAAGACTTTTTCCAGCATGGAAACACTATTTTACATTAGAAGAAGCATTTTGCAGAGTTTTCCCGTGTGTTTCTGTCATCTGCAGTACCTGGCACTTTCAGGGCAAACGTTGTGAAAAACAGTCTCGTATTGGCAGGAGCGGTCAAATTTTACCGTTTGAGCTGAAATGACAGGTTTGCATCAAATGTGCTGCCGGCGTAGAAATAAGACTTTTTCCAGCATGGAAACACTATTTTACATTAGAAGAAGCATTTTGCAGAGTTTTTCCGTGTGTTTCTGTCATCTGCAGTACCTGGCACTTTCAGGGCAAACGTTGTGAAAAACAGTCTCTCGTATTGGCAGGAGCGGTCAAATTTTACCGTTTGAGCTGAAATGACAGGTTTGCATCAAATGTGCTGCGGCGTGAAATAAGACTTTTTCCAGCATGGAAACACTATTTTACATTAGAAGAAGCATTTTGCAGAGTTTTCCCGTGTGTTTCTGTCATCTGCAGTACCTGGCACTTTCAGGGCAAGCGTTGTGAAAAAACAGTCTCGTATTGGCAGGAGCGGTCAAATTTTACCGTTTGAGCTGAAATGACAGGTTTGCATCAAATGTGCTGCCGGCGTAGAAATAAGACTTTTTCCAGCATGGAAACACTATTTTACATTAGAAGAAGCATTTTGCAGAGTTTTCCCGTGTGTTTCTGTCATCTGCAGTACCTGGCACTTTCAGGGCAAAGCGTTGTGAAAAACAGTCTCGTATTGGCAGGAGCGGTCAAATTTTACCGTTTGAGCTGAAATGACAGGTTTGCATCAAATGTGCTGCGGCGTAGAAATAAGACTTTTTCCAGCATGGAAACACTATTTTACATTAGAAGAAGCATTTTGCAGAGTTTTCCCGTGTGTTTCTGTCATCTGCAGTACCTGGCACTTTCAGGGCAAACGTTGTGAAAAACAGTCTCGTATTGGCAGGAGCGGTCAAATTTTACCGTTTGAGCTGAAATGACAGGTTTGCATCAAATGTGCTGCGGCGTAGAAATAAGACTTTTCCAGCATGGAAACACTATTTTACATTAGAAGAAGCATTTTGCAGAGTTTTCCCGTGTGTTTCTGTCATCTGCAGTACCTGGCACTTTCAGGGCAAAGCGTTGTGAAAAACAGTCTCGTATTGGCAGGAGCGGTCAAATTTTACCGTTTGAGCTGAAATGACAGGTTTGCATCAAATGTGCTGAAATGACAGGTTTGCCGGCGTAGAAATAAGACTTTTTCCAGCATGGAAACACTATTTTACATTAGAAGAAGCATTTTGCAGAGTTTTTCCGTGTGTTTCTGTCATCTGCAGTACCTGGCACTTTCAGGGCAAAGCGTTGTGAAAAACAGTCTCGTATTGGCAGGAGCGGTCAAATTTTACCGTTTGAGCTGAAATGACAGGTTTGCATCAAATGTGCTGCGGCGTAGAAATAAGACTTTTTCCAGCATGGAAACACTATTTTACATTAGAAGAAGCATTTTGCAGAGTTTTCCCGTGTGTTTCTGTCATCTGCAGTACCTGGCACTTTCAGGGCAAGCGTTGTGAAAAACAGTCTCGTATTGGCAGGAGCGGTCAAATTTTACCGTTTGAGCTGAAATGACAGGTTTGCATCAAATGTGCTGCGGCGTGTGAAATAAGACTTTTTCCAGCATGGAAACACTATTTTACATTAGAAGAAGCATTTTGCAGAGTTTTCCCGTGTGTTTCTGTCATCTGCAGTACCTGGCACTTTCAGGGCAAGCGTTGTGAAAAACAGTCTCGTATTGGCAGGAGCGGTCAAATTTTACCGTTTGAGCTGAAATGACAGGTTTGCATCAAATGTGCTGCGGCGTAGAAATAAGACTTTTTCCAGCATGGAAACACTATTTTACATTAGAAGAAGCATTTTGCAGAGTTTTTCCGTGTGTTTCTGTCATCTGCAGTACCTGGCACTTTCAGGGCAAGCGTTGTGAAAAACAGTCTCGTATTGGCAGGAGCGGTCAAATTTTACCGTTTGAGCTGAAATGACAGGTTTGCATCAAATGTGCTGCCGGCGTGAAATAAGACGGTTTTTCCAGCATGGAAACACTATTTTACATTAGAAGAAGCATTTTGCAGAGTTTTCCCGTGTGTTTCTGTCATCTGCAGTACCTGGCACTTTCAGGGCAAACGTTGTGAAAAACAGTCTCGTATTGGCAGGAGCGGTCAAATTTTACCGTTTGAGCTGAAATGACAGGTTTGCATCAAATGTGCTGCGGCGTGAAATAAGACTTTTTCCAGCATGGAAACACTATTTTACATTAGAAGAAGCATTTTGCAGAGTTTTTCCGTGTGTTTCTGTCATCTGCAGTACCTGGCACTTTCAGGGCAAGCGTTGTGAAAAACAGTCTCGTATTGGCAGGAGCGGTCAAATTTTACCGTTTGAGCTGAAATGACAGGTTTGCATCAAATGTGCTGCGGCGTAGAAATAAGACTTTTTCCAGCATGGAAACACTATTTTACATTAGAAGAAGCATTTTGCAGGAGTTTTCCGTGTGTTTCTGTCATCTGCAGTACCTGGCACTTTCAGGGCAAGCGTTGTGAAAAACAGTCTCGTATTGGCAGGAGCGGTCAAATTTTACCGTTTGAGCTGAAATGACAGGTTTGCATCAAATGTGCTGCGGCGTAGAAATAAGACTTTTTCCAGCATGGAAACACTATTTTACATTAGAAGAAGCATTTTGCAGAGTTTTTCCGTGTGTTTCTGTCATCTGCAGTACCTGGCACTTTCAGGGCAAGCGTTGTGAAAAACAGTCTCGTATTGGCAGGAGCGGTCAAATTTTACCGTTTGAGCTGAAATGACAGGTTTGCATCAAATGTGCTGCCGGCGTAGAAATAAGACTTTTCCAGCATGGAAACACTATTTTACATTAGAAGAAGCATTTTGCAGAGATTTTCCCGTGTGTTTCTGTCATCTGCAGTACCTGGCACTTTCAGGGCAAGCGTTGTGAAAAACAGTCTCAAATTATTGGCAGGAGCGGTCAAATTTTACCGTTTGAGCTGAAATGACAGGTTTGCATCAAATGTGCTGCCGGCGTAGAAATAAGACGTTTTTCCAGCATGGAAACACTATTTTACATTAGAAGAAGCATTTTGCAGAGTTTTCCGTGTGTTTCTGTCATCTGCAGTACCTGGCACTTTCAGGGCAAGCGTTGTGAAAAACAGTCTCGTATTGGCAGGAGCGGTCAAATTTTACCGTTTGAGCTGAAATGACAGGTTTGCATCAAATGTGCTGCGGCGTAGAAATAAGACTTTTCCAGCATGGAAACACTATTTTACATTAGAAGAAGCATTTTGCAGAGTTTTTCCGTGTGTTTCTGTCATCTGCAGTACCTGGCACTTTCAGGGCAAGCGTTGTGAAAAACAGTCTCGTATTGGCAGGAGCGGTCAAATTTTACCGTTTGAGCTGAAATGACAGGTTTGCATCAAATGTGCTGCCGGCGTAGAAATAAGACTTTTTCCAGCATGGAAACACTATTTTACATTAGAAGAAGCATTTTGCAGAGTTTTCCCGTGTGTTTCTGTCATCTGCAGTACCTGGCACTTTCAGGGCAAGCGTTGTGAAAAACAGTCAGTATCTCGTATTGGCAGGAGCGGTCAAATTTTACGTTTGAGCTGAAATGACAGGTTTGCATCAAATGTGCTGCGGCGTAGAAATAAGACTTTTTCCAGCATGGAAACACTATTTTACATTAGAAGAAGCATTTTGCAGAGTTTTCCCGTGTGTTTCTGTCATCTGCAGTACCTGGCACTTTCAGGGCAAAGCGTTGTGAAAAACAGTCTCGTATTGGCAGGAGCGGTCAAATTTTACCGTTTGAGCTGAAATGACAGGTTTGCATCAAATGTGCTGCGGCGTAGAAATAAGACGGTTTTTCCAGCATGGAAACACTATTTTACATTAGAAGAAGCATTTTGCAGAGTTTTCCCGTGTGTTTCTGTCATCTGCAGTACCTGGCACTTTCAGGGCAAACGTTGTGAAAAACAGTCTCGTATTGGCAGGAGCGGTCAAATTTTACCGTTTGAGCTGAAATGACAGGTTTGCATCAAATGTGCTGCGGCGTAGAAATAAGACTTTTTCCAGCATGGAAACACTATTTTACATTAGAAGAAGCATTTTGCAGAGTTTTTCCGTGTGTTTCTGTCATCTGCAGTACCTGGCACTTTCAGGGCAAGCGTTGTGAAAAACAGTCTCGTATTATTGGCAGGAGCGGTCAAATTTTACCGTTTGAGCTGAAATGACAGGTTTGCATCAAATGTGCTGCGGCGTAGAAATAAGACTTTTCCAGCATGGAAACACTATTTTACATTAGAAGAAGCATTTTGCAGAGTTTTCCCGTGTGTTTCTGTCATCTGCAGTACCTGGCACTTTCAGGGCAAGCGTTGTGAAAAACAGTCTCGTATTGGCAGGAGCGGTCAAATTTTACCGTTTGAGCTGAAATGACAGGTTTGCATCAAATGTGCTGCGGCGTAGAAATAAGACTTTTTCCAGCATGGAAACACTATTTTACATTAGAAGAAGCATTTTGCAGAGCATTTTGCCGTGTGTTTCTGTCATCTGCAGTACCTGGCACTTTCAGGGCAAAGCGTTGTGAAAAACAGTCTCGTATTGGCAGGAGCGGTCAAATTTTACCGTTTGAGCTGAAATGACAGGTTTGCATCAAATGTGCTGCGGCGTAGAAATAAGACTTTTTCCAGCATGGAAACACTATTTTACATTAGAAGAAGCATTTTGCAGAGTTTTCCGTGTGTTTCTGTCATCTGCAGTACCTGGCACTTTCAGGGCAAGCGTTGTGTCAAAAACAGTCTCGTATTGGCAGGAGCGGTCAAATTTTACCGTTTGAGCTGAAATGACAGGTTTGCATCAAATGTGCTGCGGCGTGAAATAAGACTTTTCCAGCATGGAAACACTATTTTACATTAGAAGAAGCATTTTGCAGAGTTTTTCCGTGTGTTTCTGTCATCTGCAGTACCTGGCACTTTCAGGGCAAGCGTTGTGAAAAACAGTCTCGTATTGGCAGGAGCGGTCAAATTTTACCGTTTGAGCTGAAATGACAGGTTTGCATCAAATGTGCTGCCGGCGTAGAAATAAGACTTTTTCCAGCATGGAAACACTATTTTACATTAGAAGAAGCATTTTGCAGAGTTTTCCCGTGTGTTTCTGTCATCTGCAGTACCTGGCACTTTCAGGGCAAGCGTTGTGAAAAACAGTCTCGTATTGGCAGGAGCGGTCAAATTTTACCGTTTGAGCTGAAATGACAGGTTTGCATCATTGCATTTTGAGAGTTTTCCCGTGTGTTTCTGTCATCTGCAGTACCTGGCACTTTGTGTGAAAAACAGTCTCGTATTGCAGGAGCGGTCAAATTTTACGGTGAAATAACACTTTTTTGAAATAAACTTTTCCAGCATGGAAACACTATTTTACATTAGAAGAAGCATTTTGCAGAGTTTTCCCGTGTGTTTCTGTCATCTGCAGTACCTGGCACTTTCAGGGCAAACGTTGTGAAAAACAGTCTCGTATTGGCAGGAGCGGTCAAATTTTACCGTTTGAGCTGAAATGACAGGTTTGCATCAAATGTGCTGCGGCGTAGAAATAAGACTTTTCCAGCATGGAAACACTATTTTACATTAGAAGAAGCATTTTGCAGAGTTTTCCCGTGTGTTTCTGTCATCTGCAGTACCTGGCACTTTCAGGGCAAGCGTTGTGAAAAACAGTCTCGTATTGGCAGGAGCGGTCAAATTTTACCGTTTGAGCTGAAATGACAGGTTTGCATCAAATGTGCTGCGGCGTAGAAATAAGACTTTTTCCAGCATGGAAACACTATTTTACATTAGAAGAAGCATTTTGCAGAGTTTTCCCGTGTGTTTCTGTCATCTGCAGTACCTGGCACTTTCAGGGCAAAGCGTTGTGAAAAACAGTCTCGTATTGGCAGGAGCGGTCAAATTTTACCGTTTGAGCTGAAATGACAGGTTTGCATCAAATGTGCTGCGGCGTAGAAATAAGACTTTTCCAGCATGGAAACACTATTTTACATTAGAAGAAGCATTTTGCAGAGTTTTCCCGTGTGTTTCTGTCATCTGCAGTACCTGGCACTTTCAGGGCAAGCGTTGTGAAAAACAGTCTCGTATTGGCAGGAGCGGTCAAATTTTACCGTTTGAGCTGAAATGACAGGTTTGCATCAAATGTGCTGCGGCGTAGAAATAAGACTTTTTCCAGCATGGAAACACTATTTTACATTAGAAGAAGCATTTTGCAGAGTTTTCCCGTGTGTTTCTGTCATCTGCAGTACCTGGCACTTTCAGGGGCAAGCGTTGTGAAAAACAGTCTCGTATTGGCAGGAGCGGTCAAATTTTACCCGTTTGAGCTGAAATGACAGGTTTGCATCAAATGTGCTGCCGGCGTAGAAATAAGACTTTTTCCAGCATGGAAACACTATTTTACATTAGAAGAAGCATTTTGCAGAGTTTTTCCGTGTGTTTCTGTCATCTGCAGTACCTGGCACTTTCAGGGCAAGCGTTGTGAAAAACAGTCTCGTATTGGCAGGAGCGGTCAAATTTTACCGTTTGAGCTGAAATGACAGGTTTGCATCAAATGTGCTGCCGGCGTAGAAATAAGACTTTTTCCAGCATGGAAACACTACTTTTTACATTAGAAGAAGCATTTTGCAGAGTTTTTCCGTGTGTTTCTGTCATCTGCAGTACCTGGCACTTTCAGGGCAAGCGTTGTGAAAAACAGTCTCGTATTGGCAGGAGCGGTCAAATTTTACCGTTTGAGCTGAAATGACAGGTTTGCATCAAATGTGCTGCCGGCGTAGAAATAAGACTTTTCCAGCATGGAAACACTATTTTACATTAGAAGAAGCATTTTGCAGAGTTTTTCCGTGTGTTTCTGTCATCTGCGGTACCTGGCACTTTCAGGGCAAGCGTTGTGAAAAACAGTCTCGTATTGGCAGGAGCGGTCAAATTTTACCGTTTGAGCTGAAATGACAGGTTTGCATCAAATGTGCTGCGGCGTAGAAAGAAATAAGACTTTTTCCAGCATGGAAACACTATTTTTAGAAGAAGCATTTGCAGAGAGTTTTTCCGTGTGTTTCTGTCATCTGCAGTACCTGGCACTTTCAGGGCAAGCGTTGTGAAAAACAGTCTCGTATTGGCAGGAGCGGTCAAATTTTACCGTTTGAGCTGAAATGACAGGTTTGCATCAAATGTGCTGCGGCGTAGAAATAAGACTTTTTCCAGCATGGAAACACTTTACATTAGAAGAAGCATTTTGCAGAGTTTTTCCGTGTGTTTTCTGTCATCTGCAGTACCTGGCACTTTCAGGGCAAAGCGTTGTGAAAAACAGTCTCGTATTGGCAGGAGCGGTCAAATTTTACCGTTTGAGCTGAAATGACAGGTTTGCATCAAATGTGCTGCGGCGTAGAAATAAGACTTTTTCCAGCATGGAAACACTATTTTACATTAGAAGAAGCATTTTGCAGAGTTTTCCCGTGTGTTTCTGTCATCTGCAGTACCTGGCACTTTCAGGGCAAGCGTTGTGAAAAACAGTCTCGTATTGGCAGGAGCGGTCAAATTTTACCGTTTGAGCTGAAATGACAGGTTTGCATCAAATGTGCTGCGGCGTAGAAATAAGACTTTTCCAGCATGGAAACACTATTTTACATTAGAAGCATCAGAAGCATTTTGCAGAGTTTTTCCGTGTGTTTCTGTCATCTGCAGTACCTGGCACTTTCAGGGCAAACGTTGTGAAAAACAGTCTCGTATTGGCAGGAGCGGTCAAATTTTACCGTTTGAGCTGAAATGACAGGTTTGCATCAAATGTGCTTGCAGACTTTTCCAGCATGGAAACACTATTTTACATTAGAAGAAGCATTTTGCAGAGTTTTTCCGTGTGTTTCTGTCATCTGCAGTACCTGGCACTTTCAGGGCAAAGCGTTGTGAAAAACAGTCTCGTATTGGCAGGAGCGGTCAAATTTTACCGTTTGAGCTGAAATGACAGGTTTGCATCAAATGTGCTGCCGGCGTAGAAATAAGACTTTTTCCAGCATGGAAACACTATTTTACATTAGAAGAAGCATTTTGCAGAGTTTTCCGTGTGTTTCTGTCATCTGCAGTACCTGGCACTTTCAGGGCAAGCGTTGTGAAAAACAGTCTCGTATTGGCAGGAGCGGTCAAATTTTACCGTTTGAGCTGAAATGACAGGTTTGCATCAAATGTGCTGCGGCGTAGAAATAAGACTTTTTCCAGCATGGAAACACTATTTTACATTAGAAGAAGCATTTTGCAGAGTTTTCCCGTGTGTTTCTGTCATCTGCAGTACCTGGCACTTTCAGGGCAAGCGTTGTGAAAAAACAGTCTCGTATTGGCAGGAGCGGTCAAATTTTACCGTTTGAGCTGAAATGATAGGTTTGCATCAAATGTGCTGCGGCGTAGAAATAAGACTTTTTCCAGCATGGAAACACTATTTTACATTAGAAGAAGCATTTTGCAGAGTTTTTCCGTGTGTTTCTGTCATCTGCAGTACCTGGCACTTTCAGGGCAAGCGTTGTGAAAAACAGTCTCGTATTGGCAGGAGCGGTCAAATTTTTTACCGTTTGAGCTGAAATGACAGGTTTGCATCAAATGTGCTTTTACCGTTGAGCTGAAATAAGACTTTTCCAGCATGGAAACACTATTTTACATTAGAAGAAGCATTTTGCAGAGTTTTCCCGTGTGTTTCTGTCATCTGCAGTACCTGGCACTTTCAGGGCAAGCGTTGTGAAAAACAGTCTCGTATTGGCAGGAGCGGTCAAATTTTACCGTTTGAGCTGAAATGACAGGTTTGCATCAAATGTGCTGCGGCGTAGAAATAAGACTTTTCCAGCATGGAAACACTATTTTACATTAGAAGAAGCATTTTGCAGAGTTTTCCCGTGTGTTTCTGTCATCTGCAGTACCTGGCACTTTCAGGGCAAGCGTTGTGAAAAACAGTCTCGTATTGGCAGGAGCGGTCAAATTTTACCGTTTGAGCTGAAATGACAGGTTTGCATCAAATGTGCTGCCGGTAGAAATAAGACTTTTCCAGCATGGAAACACTATTTTACATTAGAAGAAGCATTTTGCAGAGTTTTTCCGTGTGTTTCTGTCATCTGCAGTACCTGGCACTTTCAGGGCAAGCGTTGAAAAAAAACAGTCTCGTATTGGCAGGAGCGGTCAAATTTTACCGTTTGAGCTGAAATGACAGGTTTGCATCAAATGTGCTGCGGCGTAGAAATAAGACTTTTTCCAGCATGGAAACACTATTTTACATTAGAAGAAGCATTTTGCAGAGCATTTTTCCGTGTGTTTCTGTCATCTGCAGTACCTGGCACTTTCAGGGCAAGCGTTGTGAAAAACAGTCTCGTATTGGCAGGAGCGGTCAAATTTTACCGTTTGAGCTGAAATGACAGGTTTGCATCAAATGTGCTGCGGCGTAGAAATAAGACTTTTTCCAGCATGGAAACACTATTTTACATTAGAAGAAGCATTTTGCAGAATTTTTCCGTGTGTTTCTGTCATCTGCAGTACCTGGCACTTTCAGGGCAAGCGTTGTGAAAAACAGTCTCGTATTGGCAGGAGCGGTCAAATTTTACCGTTTGAGCTGAAATGACAGGTTTGCATCAAATGTGCTGCCGGCGTAGAAATAAGACTTTTTCCAGCATGGAAACACTATTTTACATTAGAAGAAGCATTTTGCAGAGTTTTTCCGTGTGTTTCTGTCATCTGCAGTACCTGGCACTTTCAGGGCAAGCGTTGTGAAAAACAGTCTCGTATTGGCAGGAGCGGTCAAATTTTACCGTTTGAGCTGAAATGACAGGTTTGCATCAAATTTGCTGCGGCGTAGAAATAAGACTTTTTCCAGCATGGAAACACTATTTTACATTAGAAGAAGCATTTTGCAGAGTTTTCCCGTGTGTTTCTGTCATCTGCGGTACCTGGCACTTTCAGGGCAAGCGTTGTGAAAAACAGTCTCGTATTGGCAGGAGCGGTCAAATTTTACCGTTTGAGCTGAAATGACAGGTTTGCATCAAATGTGCTGCGGCGTAGAAATAAGACTTTTTCAGCATGGAAACACTATTTTACATTAGAAGAAGCATTTTGCAGAGATTTTCCGTGTGTTTCTGTCATCTGCAGTACCTGGCACTTTCAGGGCAAGCGTTGTGAAAAACAGTCTCGTATTGGCAGGAGCGGTCAAATTTTACCGTTTGAGCTGAAATGACAGGTTTGCATCAAATGTGCTGCGGCGTGAAATAAGACTTTTTCCAGCATGGAAACACTATTTTACATTAGAAGAAGCATTTTGCAGAGTTTTCCGTGTGTTTCTGTCATCTGCAGTACCTGGCACTTTCAGGGCAAAGCGTTGTGAAAAACAGTCTCGTATTGGCAGGAGCGGTCAAATTTTACCGTTTGAGCTGAAATGACAGGTTTGCATCAAATGTGCTGCGGCGTAGAAATAAGACTTTTCCAGCATGGAAACACTATTTTACATTAGAAGAAGCATTTTGCAGAGTTTTCCGTGTGTTTCTGTCATCTGCAGTACCTGGCACTTTCAGGGCAAGCGTTGTGAAAAACAGTCTCGTATTGGCAGGAGCGGTCAAATTTACCGTTTGAGCTGAAATGACAGGTTTGCATTTTACATTAGAAGAAGCATTTTGCAGAGTTTTCCGTGTGTTTCTGTCATCTGCAGTACCTGGCACTTTCAGGGCAAACGTTGTGAAAAACAGTCTCGTATTGGCAGGAGCGGTCAAATTTTACCGTTTGAGCTGAAATGACAGGTTTGCATCAAATGTGCTGCGGCGTAGAAATAAGACTTTTCCAGCATGGAAACACTATTTTACATTAGAAGAAGCATTTTGCAGAGTTTTTCCGTGTGTTTCTGTCATCTGCAGTACCTGGCACTTTCAGGGCAAAGCGTTGTGAAAAACAGTCTCGTATTGGCAGGAGCGGTCAAATTTTACCGTTTGAGCTGAAATGACAGGTTTGCATCAAATGTGCTGCCGGCGTAGAAATAAGACTTTTTCCAGCATGGAAACACTATTTTACATTAGAAGAAGCATTTTGCAGAGTTTTTTCCCACTTGTGTTTCTGTCATCTGCAGTACCTGGCACTTTCAGGGCAAAGCGTTGTGAAAAAACAGTCTCGTATTGGCAGGAGCGGTCAAATTTTACCGTTTGAGCTGAAATGACAGGTTTGCATCAAATGTGCTGCGGCGTGAAATAAGACTTTTTCCAGCATGGAAACACTATTTTACATTAGAAGAAGCATTTTGCAGAGTTTTCCCGTGTGTTTCTGTCATCTGCAGTACCTGGCACTTTCAGGGCAAGCGTTGTGAAAAACAGTCTCGTATTGGCAGGAGCGGTCAAATTTTACCGTTTGAGCTGAAATGACAGGTTTGCATCAAATGTGCTGCGGCGTAGAAATAAGACTTTTTCCAGCATGGAAACACTATTTTACATTAGAAGAAGCATTTTGCAGAGTTTTCCCGTGTGTTTCTGTCATCTGCAGTACCTGGCACTTTCAGGGCAAGCGTTGTGAAAAACAGTCTCGTATTGGCAGGAGCGGTCAAATTTTACCGTTTGAGCTGAAATGACAGGTTTGCATCAAATGTGCTGCGGCGTAGAAATAAGACTTTTTCCAGCATGGAAACACTATTTTACATTAGAAGAAGCATTTTGCAGAGCATTTTTTTCCCGTGTGTTTCTGTCATCTGCAGTACCTGGCACTTTCAGGGCAAGCGTTGTGAAAAACAGTCTCGTATTGGCAGGAGCGGTCAAATTTTACCGTTTGAGCTGAAATGACAGGTTTGCATCAAATGTGCTGCGGCGTAGAAATAAGACTTTTTCAGCATGGAAACACTATTTTACATTAGAAGAAGCATTTTGCAGAGTTTTCCGTGTGTTTCTGTCATCTGCAGTACCTGGCACTTTCAGGGCAAGCGTTGTGAAAAACAGTCTCGTATTGGCAGGAGCGGTCAAATTTTACCGTTTGAGCTGAAATGACAGGTTTGCATCAAATGTGCTGCGGCGTAGAAATAAGACTTTTTCCAGCATGGAAACACTATTTTACATTAGAAGAAGCATTTTTTGCAGAGTTTTCCCGTGTGTTTCTGTCATCTGCAGTACCTGGCACTTTCAGGGCAAGCGTTGTGAAAAACAGTCTCGTATTGGCAGGAGCGGTCAAATTTTACCGTTTGAGCTGAAATGACAGGTTTGCATCAAATGTGCTGCGGCGTAGAAATAAGACTTTTCCAGCATGGAAACACTATTTTACATTAGAAGAAGCATTTTGCAGAGTTTTCCCGTGTGTTTCTGTCATCTGCAGTACCTGGCACTTTCAGGGCACGCGTTGTGAAAAACAGTCTCGTATTGGCAGGAGCGGTCAAATTTTACCGTTTGAGCTGAAATGACAGGTTTGCATCAAATGTGCTGCGGCGTAGAAATAAGACTTTTTCCAGCATGGAAACACTATTTTACATTAGAAGAAGCATTTTGCAGAGTTTTCCGTGTGTTTCTGTCATCTGCAGTACCTGGCACTTTCAGGGCAAGCGTTGTGAAAAACAGTCTCGTATTGGCAGGAGCGGTCAAATTTTACCGTTTGAGCTGAAATGACAGGTTTGCATCAAATGTGCTGCGGCGTAGAAATAAGACTTTTTCCAGCATGGAAACACTATTTTACATTAGAAGAAGCATTTTGCAGGGATTTTTCCGTGTGTTTCTGTCATCTGCAGTACCTGGCACTTTCAGGGCAAAGCGTTGTGAAAAACAGTCTCGTATTGGCAGGAGCGGTCAAATTTTACCGTTTGAGCTGAAATGACAGGTTTGCATCAAATGTGCTGCGGCGTAGAAATAAGACTTTTCCAGCATGGAAACACTATTTTACATTAGAAGAAGCATTTTGCAGAGTTTTCCCGTGTGTTTCTGTCATCTGCAGTACCTGGCACTTTCAGGGCAAACGTTGTGAAAAACAGTCTCGTATTGGCAGGAGCGGTCAAATTTTACCGTTTGAGCTGAAATGACAGGTTTGCATCAAATGTGCTGCGGCGTAGAAATAAGACTTTTTGCCAGCATGGAAACACTATGGAAACACTTTTACATTAGAAGAAGCATTTTGCAGAGTTTTTCCGTGTGTTTCTGTCATCTGCAGTACCTGGCACTTTCAGGGCAAAGCGTTGTGAAAAACAGTCTCGTATTGGCAGGAGCGGTCAAATTTTACCGTTTGAGCTGAAATGACAGGTTTGCATCAAATGTGCTGCCGGCGAAGAAATAAGACTTTTTCCAGCATGGAAACACTATTTTACATTAGAAGAAGCATTTTGCAGAGTTTTCCCGTGTGTTTCTGTCATCTGCAGTACCTGGCACTTTCAGGGCAAAGCGTTGAAAAACAGTCTCGTATTGGCAGGAGCGGTCAAATTTTACCGTTTGAGCTGAAATGACAGGTTTGCATCAAATGTGCTGCCGGCGTAGAAATAAGACTTTTCCAGCATGGAAACACTATTTTACATTAGAAGAAGCATTTTGCAGAGTTTTCCCGTGTGTTTCTGTCATCTGCAGTACCTGGCACTTTCAGGGCAAGCGTTGTGAAAAAACAGTCTCGTATTGGCAGGAGCGGTCAAATTTTACCGTTTGAGCTGAAATGACAGGTTTGCATCAAATGTGCTGCGGCGTAGAAATAAGACTTTTCCAGCATGGAAACACTATTTTACATTAGAAGAAGCATTTTGCAGAGTTTTTCCGTGTGTTTCTGTCATCTGCAGTACCTGGCACTTTCAGGGCAAGCGTTGTGAAAAACAGTCTCGTATTGGCAGGAGCGGTCAAATTTTACCGTTTGAGCTGAAATGACAGGTTTGCATCAAATGTGCTGCGGCGTAGAAATAAGACTTTTTCCAGCATGGAAACACTATTTTACATTAGAAGAAGCATTTTGCAGAGTTTTTTCCGTGTGTTTCTGTCATCTGCAGTACCTGGCACTTTCAGGGCAAGCGTTGTGAAAAACAGTCTCGTATTGGCAGGAGCGGTCAAATTTTACCGTTTGAGCTGAAATGACAGGTTTGCATCAAATGTGCTGCGGAAAATAAGATTTCCAGCATGGAAACACTAGGTTTTTACATTAGAAGAAGCATTTTGCAGAGTTTTCCGTGTGTTTCTGTCATCTGCAGTACCTGGCACTTTCAGGGCAAGCGTTGTGAAAAACAGTCTCGTATTGGCAGGAGCGGTCAAATTTTACCGTTTGAGCTGAAATGACAGGTTTGCATCAAATGTGCTGCGGCGTAGAAATAAGACTTTTTCCAGCATGGAAACACTATTTTACATTAGAAGAAGCATTTTGCAGAGTTTTCCCGTGTGTTTCTGTCATCTGCAGTACCTGGCACTTTTCAGGGCAAAGCGTTGTGAAAAACAGTCTCGTATTGGCAGGAGCGGTCAAATTTTACCGTTTGAGCTGAAATGACAGGTTTGCATCAAATGTGCTGCCGGCGTAGAAATAAGACTTTTCCAGCATGGAAACACTATTAGAAGAAGCATTTTGCAGAGTTTTCCGTGTGTTTCTGTCATCTGCAGTACCTGGCACTTTCAGGGCAAAGCGTTGTGAAAAACAGTCTCGTATTGGCAGGAGCGGTCAAATTTTACCGTTTGAGCTGAAATGACAGGTTTGCATCAAATGTGCTGCGGCGTCAGAAATAAGACTTTTGGCAGGAGCCAGCATGGAAACACTAGAAATAAGACTTTTTTTACATTAGAAGAAGCATTTTGCAGAGTTTTCCCGTGTGTTTCTGTCATCTGCAGTACCTGGCACTTTCAGGGCAAAGCGTTGTGAAAAACAGTCTCGTATTGGCAGGAGCGGTCAAATTTTACCGTTTGAGCTGAAATGACAGGTTTGCATCAAATGTGCTGCGGCGTAGAAATAAGACTTTTCCAGCATGGAAACACTATTTTACATTAGAAGAAGCATTTTGCAGAGTTTTCCCGTGTGTTTCTGTCATCTGCAGTACCTGGCACTTTCAGGGCAAGCGTTGTGAAAAACAGTCTCGTATTGGCAGGAGCGGTCAAATTTTACCGTTTGAGCTGAAATGACAGGTTTGCATCATTAGAAGAAGCATTTTGCAGACCTTTTCCGTGTGTTTCTGTCATCTGCAGGCACTTTCAGTTTCGTATTGGCAGAAGAGCGTCAAATTTTACCGTTTCTGTCATCTTTGAGCTGAAATGACAGGTTTGCATCAAATGTGCTGAAATGGCGTGCATCAAATGTAAGTAGAAATAAGACTTTTCCAGCATGGAAACACTATTTTACATTAGAAGAAGCATTTTGCAGAGTTTTTCCGTGTGTTTCTGTCATCTGCAGTACCTGGCACTTTCAGGGCAAACGTTGTGAAAAACAGTCTCGTATTGGCAGGAGCGGTCAAATTTTACCGTTTGAGCTGAAATGACAGGTTTGCATCAAATGTGCTGCGGCGTAGAAATAAGACTTTTTCCAGCATGGAAACACTATTTTACATTAGAAGAAGCATTTTGCAGAGTTTTCCCGTGTGTTTCTGTCATCTGCAGTACCTGGCACTTTCAGGGCAAGCGTTGTGAAAAACAGTCTCGTATTGGCAGGAGCGGTCAAATTTTACCGTTTGAGCTGAAATGACAGGTTTGCATCAAATGTGCTGCGGCGTGAAATAAGACTTTTTCCAGCATGGAAACACTATTTTACATTAGAAGAAGCATTTTGCAGAGTTTTCCGTGTGTTTCTGTCATCTGCAGTACCTGGCACTTTCAGGGCAAGCGTTGTGAAAAACAGTCTCGTATTGGCAGGAGCGGTCAAATTTTACCGTTTGAGCTGAAATGACAGGTTTTTGCATCAAATGTGCTGTCATCTGCGTAGCACTTTCAGCAAATGAAAAAACACTTTTGCAGCATGGAAACACTATAAGACTTTTCCAGCATGGAAACACATTAGAAGAAGCATTTTGCAGAGTTTTCCCGTGTGTTTCTGTCATCTGCAGTACCTGGCACTTTCAGGGCAAGCGTTGTGAAAAACAGTCTCGTATTGGCAGGAGCGGTCAAATTTTACCGTTTGAGCTGAAATGACAGGTTTGCATCAAATGTGCTGCGGCGTAGAAATAAGACTTTTCCAGCATGGAAACACTATTTTACATTAGAAGAAGCATTTTGCAGAGTTTTTCCGTGTGTTTCTGTCATCTGCAGTACCTGGCACTTTCAGGGCAAAGCGTTGTGAAAAACAGTCTCGTATTGGCAGGAGCGGTCAAATTTTACCGTTTGAGCTGAAATGACAGGTTTGCATCAAATGTGCTGCGGCGTAGAAATAAGACTTTTTCCAGCATGGAAACACTATTTTACATTAGAAGAAGCATTTTGCAGAGTTTTCCGTGTGTTTCTGTCATCTGCAGTACCTGGCACTTTCAGGGCAAGCGTTGTGAAAAACAGTCTCGTATTGGCAGGAGCGGTCAAATTTTACCGTTTGAGCTGAAATGACAGGTTTGCATCAAATGTGCTGCGGCGTAGAAATAAGACTTTTCCAGCATGGAAACACTATTTTACATTAGAAGAAGCATTTTGCAGAGTTTTTCCGTGTGTTTCTGTCATCTGCAGTACCTGGCACTTTCAGGGCAAAGCGTTGTGAAAAACAGTCTCGTATTGGCAGGAGCGGTCAAATTTTACCGTTTGAGCTGAAATGACAGGTTTGCATCAAATGTGCTGCGGCGTAGAAATAAGACTTTTTCCAGCATGGAAACACTATTTTACATTAGAAGAAGCATTTTGCAGAGTTTTCCGTGTGTTTCTGTCATCTGCAGTACCTGGCACTTTCAGGGCAAGCGTTGTGAAAAACAGTCTCGTATTGGCAGGAGCGGTCAAATTTTACCGTTTGAGCTGAAATGACAGGTTTGCATCAAATGTGCTGCGGCGTAGAAATAAGACTTTTCCAGCATGGAAACACTATTTTACATTAGAAGAAGCATTTTGCAGAGTTTTCCGTGTGTTTCTGTCATCTGCAGTACCTGGCACTTTCAGGGCAAACGTTGTGAAAAACAGTCTCGTATTGGCAGGAGCGGTCAAATTTTACCGTTTGAGCTGAAATGACAGGTTTGCATCAAATGTGCTGCGGCGTAGAAATAAGACTTTTTCCAGCATGGAAACACTATTTTACATTAGAAGAAGCATTTTGCAGAGTTTTCCCGTGTGTTTCTGTCATCTGCAGTACCTGGCACTTTCAGGGCAAGCGTTGTGAAAAACAGTCTCGTATTGGCAGGAGCGGTCAAATTTTACCGTTTGAGCTGAAATGACAGGTTTGCATCAAATGTGCTGCGGCGTAAGAAATAAGATGTGTTTTCCCGTGTGTTTCTGAAATTTTTCCAGCATGGAAACACTATTTTACATTAGAAGAAGCATTTTGCAGAGTTTTCCGTGTGTTTCTGTCATCTGCAGTACCTGGCACTTTCAGGGCAAAGCGTTGTGAAAAAAAACAGTCTCGTATTGGCAGGAGCGGTCAAATTTTACCGTTTGAGCTGAAATGACAGGTTTGCATCAAATGTGCTGCCGGCGTAGAAATAAGACTTTTTCCAGCATGGAAACACTATTTTACATTAGAAGAAGCATTTTGCAGAGTTTTCCGTGTGTTTCTGTCATCTGCAGTACCTGGCACTTTCAGGGCAAGCGTTGTGAAAAACAGTCTCGTATTGGCAGGAGCGGTCAAATTTTACCGTTTGAGCTGAAATGACAGGTTTGCATCAAATGTGCTGCGGCGTAGAAATAAGACGTTTTTCCAGCATGGAAACACTATTTTACATTAGAAGAAGCATTTTGCAGAGTTTTTCCGTGTGTTTCTGTCATCTGCAGTACCTGGCACTTTCAGGGCAAAGCGTTGTGAAAAACAGTCTCGTATTGGCAGGAGCGGTCAAATTTTACCGTTTGAGCTGAAATGACAGGTTTGCATCAAATGTGCTGCGGCGTAGAAATAAGACTTTTTCCAGCATGGAAACACTATTTTACATTAGAAGAAGCATTTTGCAGAGTTTTCCCGTGTGTTTCTGTCATCTGCAGTACCTGGCACTTTCAGGGCAAGCGTTGTGAAAAACAGTCTCGTATTGGCAGGAGCGGTCAAATTTTACCGTTTGAGCTGAAATGACAGGTTTGCATCAAATGTGCTGCCGGCGTAGAAATAAGACCTGGCACTTTTTCCAGCACAGTCTCGAAACACTTTACCGTTTGAGCTGAAATGACATTTTAGAAGAAGCATTTTGCAGAGTTTTCCCGTGTGTTTCTGTCATCTGCAGTACCTGGCACTTTCAGGGCAAGCGTTGTGAAAAACAGTCTCGTATTGGCAGGAGCGGTCAAATTTACCGTTTGAGCTGAAATGACAGGTTTGCATCAAATGTGCTGCGGCGTAGAAATAAGACTTTTTCCAGCATGGAAACACTATTTTACATTAGAAGAAGCATTTTGCAGAGTTTTCCCGTGTGTTTCTGTCATCTGCAGTACCTGGCACTTTCAGGGCAAAGCGTTGTGAAAAACAGTCTCGTATTGGCAGGAGCGGTCAAATTTTACCGTTTGAGCTGAAATGACAGGTTTGCATCAAATGTGCTGCCGGCGTAGAAATAAGACTTTTTCCAGCATGGAAACACTATTTTACATTAGAAGAAGCATTTTGCAGAGTTTTCCGTGTGTTTCTGTCATCTGCAGTACCTGGCACTTTCAGGGCAAAGCGTTGTGAAAAACAGTCTCGTATTGGCAGGAGCGGTCAAATTTTACCGTTTGAGCTGAAATGACAGGTTTGCATCAAATGTGCTGTCGGCTGAAATAAGACTTTTTTCCAGCATGGAAACACTATTTTACATTAGAAGAAGCATTTTGCAGAGTTTTCCGTGTGTTTCTGTCATCTGCAGTACCTGGCACTTTCAGGGCAAACGTTGTGAAAAACAGTCTCGTATTGGCAGGAGCGGTCAAATTTTACCGTTTGAGCTGAAATGACAGGTTTGCATCAAATGTGCTGCGGCGTAGAAATAAGACTTTTCCAGCATGGAAACACTATTTTACATTAGAAGAAGCATTTTGCAGAGTTTTCCCGTGTGTTTCTGTCATCTGCAGTACCTGGCACTTTCAGGGCAAGCGTTGTGAAAAACAGTCTCGTATTGGCAGGAGCGGTCAAATTTTACCGTTTGAGCTGAAATGACAGGTTTGCATCAAATGTGCTGCGGCGTAAGAAATAAGACACTATTTTTCCAGCATGGAAACACTATTTTACATTAGAAGAAGCATTTTGCAGAGTTTTCCCGTGTGTTTCTGTCATCTGCAGTACCTGGCACTTTCAGGGCAAGCGTTGTGAAAAACAGTCTCGTATTGGCAGGAGCGGTCAAATTTTACCGTTTGAGCTGAAATGACAGGTTTGCATCAAATGTGCTGCGGCGTAGAAATAAGACTTTTTCCAGCATGGAAACACTATTTTACATTAGAAGAAGCATTTTGCAGAGTTTTCCCGTGTGTTTCTGTCATCTGCAGTACCTGGCACTTTCAGGGCAAGCGTTGTGAAAAACAGTCTCGTATTGGCAGGAGCGGTCAAATTTTACCGTTTGAGCTGAAATGACAGGTTTGCATCAAATGTGCTGCCGGCGTAGAAATAAGACTTTTCCAGCATGGAAACACTATTTTACATTAGAAGAAGCATTTTGCAGAGTTTTTCCGTGTGTTTCTGTCATCTGCAGTACCTGGCACTTTCAGGGCAAGCGTTGTGAAAAACAGTCTCGTATTGGCAGGAGCGGTCAAATTTTACCGTTTGAGCTGAAATGACAGGTTTGCATCAAATGTGCTGCGGCGTAGAAATAAGACTTTTTCCAGCATGGAAACACTATTTTACATTAGAAGAAGCATTTTGCATTAGAAGAAGCATTTTTTCCCGTGTGTTTCTGTCATCTGCGGTACCTGGCACTTTCAGGGCAAGCGTTGTGAAAAACAGTCTCGTATTGGCAGGAGCGGTCAAATTTTACCGTTTGAGCTGAAATGACAGGTTTGCATCAAATGTGCTGCGGCGTAGAAATAAGACTTTTTCCAGCATGGAAACACTATTTTACATTAGAAGAAGCATTTTGCAGGTTTTTCCGTGTGTTTCTGTCATCTGCAGTACCTGGCACTTTCAGGGCAAAGCGTTGTGAAAAACAGTCTCGTATTGGCAGGAGCGGTCAAATTTTACCGTTTGAGCTGAAATGACAGGTTTGCATCAAATGTGCTGCGGCAGAAATAAGACTTTTTCCAGCATGAAACACTATTTTACATTAGAAGAAGCATTTTGCAGAGTTTTCCCGTGTGTTTCTGTCATCTGCAGTACCTGGCACTTTCAGGGCAAGCGTTGTGAAAAACAGTCTCGTATTGGCAGGAGCGGTCAAATTTTACCGTTTGAGCTGAAATGACAGGTTTGCATCAAATGTGCTGCGGCGTAGAAATAAGACTTTTTCCAGCATGGAAACACTATTTTACATTAGAAGAAGCATTTTGCAGAGTTTTCCCGTGTGTTTCTGTCATCTGCAGTACCTGGCACTTTCAGGGCAAGCGTTGTGAAAAACAGTCTCGTATTGGCAGTCTCGTATTGGCAGGAGCGGTCAAATTTTACCGTTTGAGCTGAAATGACAGGTTTGCATCAAATGTGCTGCGGCGTAGAAATAAGACTTTTTCCAGCATGGAAACACTATTTTACATTAGAAGAAGCATTTTGCAGAGTTTTTCCGTGTGTTTCTGTCATCTGCAGTACCTGGCACTTTCAGGGCAAGCGTTGTGAAAAACAGTCTCGTATTGGCAGGAGCGGTCAAATTTTACCGTTTGAGCTGAAATGACAGGTTTGCATCAAATGTGCTGCGGCGTAGAAATAAGACTTTTCCAGCATGGAAACACTATTTTACATTAGAAGAAGCATTTTGCAGAGTTTTCCGTGTGTTTCTGTCATCTGCAGTACCTGGCACTTTCAGGGCAAGCGTTGTGAAAAACAGTCTCGTATTGGCAGGAGCGGTCAAATTTTACCGTTTGAGCTGAAATGACAGGTTTGCATCATTAGAAGAAGCATTTTGAAGAAGCATTTTGCAGATTTTCCCGTGTGTTTCTGTCATCTGCAGTACCTGGCACTTTCAGGGCAAACGTTGTGAAAAACAGTCTCGTATTGGCAGGAGCGGTCAAATTTTACCGTTTGAGCTGAAATGACAGGTTTGCATCAAATGTGCTGCGGCGTAGAAATAAGACTTTTTCCAGCATGGAAACACTATTTTACATTAGAAGAAGCATTTTGCAGAGTTTTTCCGTGTGTTTCTGTCATCTGCAGTACCTGGCACTTTCAGGGCAAACGTTGTGAAAAACAGTCTCGTATTGGCAGAGCGGTCAAATTTTACCGTTTGAGCTGAAATGACAGGTTTGCATCAAATGTGCTGCCGGCGTGAAATAAGACTTTTTCCAGCATGGAAACACTATTTTACATTAGAAGAAGCATTTTGCAGAGTTTTCCGTGTGTTTCTGTCATCTGCAGTACCTGGCACTTTCAGGGCAAGCGTTTGAAAAACAGTCTCGTATTGGCAGGAGCGGTCAAATTTTACCGTTTGAGCTGAAATGACAGGTTTGCATCAAATGTGCTGCCGGCGTAGAAATAAGACTTTCCAGCATGGAAACACTATTTTACATTAGAAGAAGCATTTTGCAGAGTTTTCCGTGTGTTTCTGTCATCTGCAGTACCTGGCACTTTCAGGGCAAGCGTTGTGAAAAACAGTCTCGTATTGGCAGGAGCGGTCAAATTTTACCGTTTGAGCTGAAATGACAGGTTTGCATCAAATGCTGCGGCGTAGAAATAAGAAGAAACATAGAAGAAGCATTTTGCAGAGTTTTCCGTGTGTTTCTGTCATCTGCAGTACCTGGCACTTTCAGGGCAAACGTTTGAAAAACAGTCTCGTATTGGCAGGAGCGGTCAAATTTTACCGTTTGAGCTGAAATGACAGGTTTGCATCAAATGTGCTGCGGCGTAGAAATAAGACTTTTTCCAGCATGGAAACACTATTTTACATTAGAAGAAGCATTTTGCAGAGTTTTCCCGTGTGTTTCTGTCATCTGCAGTACCTGGCACTTTCAGGGCAAACGTTGTGAAAAACAGTCTCGTATTGGCAGGAGCGGTCAAATTTTACCGTTTGAGCTGAAATGACAGGTTTGCATCAAATGTGCTGCGGCGTAGAAATAAGACTTTTTCCAGCATGGAAACACTATTTTACATTAGAAGAAGCATTTTGCAGAGTTTTCCCGTGTGTTTCTGTCATCTGCAGTACCTGGCACTTTCAGGGCAAGCGTTGTGAAAAAACAGTCTCGTATTGGCAGGAGCGGTCAAATTTTACCGTTTGAGCTGAAATGACAGGTTTGCATCAAATGTGCTGCCGGCGTAGAAATAAGACACTATTTTCCAGCATGGAAACACTATTTTACATTAGAAGAAGCATTTTGCAGTTTTTCCGTGTGTTTCTGTCATCTGCAGTACCTGGCACTTTCAGGGCAAGCGTTGTGAAAAACAGTCTCGTATTGGCAGGAGCGGTCAAATTTTACCGTTTGAGCTGAAATGACAGGTTTGCATCAAATGTGCTGCGGCGTAGAAATAAGACTTTTTCAGCATGGAAACACTATTTTACATTAGAAGAAGCATTTTGCAGAGTTTTCCCGTGTGTTTCTGTCATCTGCAGTACCTGGCACTTTCAGGGCAAGCGTTGTGAAAAACAGTCTCGTATTGGCAGGAGCGGTCAAATTTTACCGTTTGAGCTGAAATGACAGGTTTGCATCAAATGTGCTGCGGCGTAGAAATAAGACTTTTTCCAGCATGGAAACACTATTTTACATTAGAAGAAGCATTTTGCAGAGTTTTCCGTGTGTTTCTGTCATCTGCAGTACCTGGCACTTTCAGGGCAAAGCGTTGTGAAAAACAGTCTCGTATTGGCAGGAGCGGTCAAATTTTACCGTTTGAGCTGAAATGACAGGTTTGCATCAAATGTGCTGTACCGGCGTAGAAATAAGAAATTTTTTTCCAGCATGGAAACACTATTTTACATTAGAAGAAGCATTTTGCAGAGTTTTCCGTGTGTTTCTGTCATCTGCAGTACCTGGCACTTTCAGGGCAAGCGTTGTGAAAAAACAGTCTCGTATTGGCAGGAGCGGTCAAATTTTACCGTTTGAGCTGAAATGACAGGTTTGCATCAAATGTGCTGCGGCGTAGAAATAAGACTTTTCCAGCATGGAAACACTATTTTACATTAGAAGAAGCATTTTGCAGAGTTTTTCCGTGTGTTTCTGTCATCTGCAGTACCTGGCACTTTCAGGGCAAGCGTTGTGAAAAACAGTCTCGTATTGGCAGGAGCGGTCAAATTTTACCGTTTGAGCTGAAATGACAGGTTTGCATCAAATGTGCTGCGGCGTGAAATAAGACTTTTCCAGCATGGAAACACTATTTTACATTAGAAGAAGCATTTTGCAGAGTTTTCCCGTGTGTTTCTGTCATCTGCAGTACCTGGCACTTTCAGGGCAAGCGTTGTGAAAAACAGTCTCGTATTGGCAGGAGCGGTCAAATTTTACCGTTTGAGCTGAAATGACAGGTTTGCATCAAATGTGCTGCCGGCGTAGAAATAAGACTTTTCCAGCATGGAAACACTATTTTACATTAGAAGAAGCATTTTGCAGAGTTTTCCGTGTGTTTCTGTCATCTGCAGTACCTGGCACTTTCAGGGCAAGCGTTGTGAAAAACAGTCTCGTATTGGCAGGAGCGGTCAAATTTTACCGTTTGAGCTGAAATGACAGGTTTGCATCAAATGTGCTGCGGCGTAGAAATAAGACTTTTTCCAGCATGGAAACACTATTTTACATTAGAAGAAGCATTTTGCAGAGTTTTCCCGTGTGTTTCTGTCATCTGCAGTACCTGGCACTTTCAGGGCAAACGTTGTGAAAAACAGTCTCGTATTGGCAGGAGCGGTCAAATTTTACGTTTGAGCTGAAATGACAGGTTTGCATCAAATGTGCTGCCGGCGTGAAATAAGACTTTTTCCAGCATGGAAACACTATTTTACATTTTACCGTTTGAGCTGAAAGACATTTTGCATCATTAGAAGAAGCAGAGTTTTCCCGTGTGTTTCTGTCATCTGCAGTACCTGGCACTTTCAGGGCAAAGCGTTGTGAAAAAAACAGTCTCGTATTGGCAGGAGCGGTCAAATTTTACCGTTTGAGCTGAAATGACAGGTTTGCATCAAATGTGCTGCGGCGTAGAAATAAGACTTTTTCCAGCATGGAAACACTATTTTACATTAGAAGAAGCATTTTGCAGAGTTTTCCCGTGTGTTTCTGTCATCTGCAGTACCTGGCACTTTCAGGGCAAGCGTTGTGAAAAACAGTCTCGTATTGGCAGGAGCGGTCAAATTTTACCGTTTGAGCTGAAATGACAGGTTTGCATCAAATGTGCTGCGGCGTAGAAATAAGACTTTTTCCAGCATGGAAACACTATTTTACATTAGAAGAAGCATTTTGCAGAGTTTTTCCGTGTGTTTCTGTCATCTGCAGTACCTGGCACTTTCAGGGCAAACGTTGTGAAAAACAGTCTCGTATTGGCAGGAGCGGTCAAATTTTACCGTTTGAGCTGAAATGACAGGTTTGCATCAAATGCTGCTGCGGCGTAGAAATAAGACTTTTCCAGCATGGAAACACTATTTTACATTAGAAGAAGCATTTTGCAGAGTTTTTCCGTGTGTTTCTGTCATCTGCAGTACCTGGCACTTTCAGGGCAAACGTTGTGAAAAACAGTCTCGTATTGGCAGGAGCGGTCAAATTTTACCGTTTGAGCTGAAATGACAGGTTTGCATCAAATGTGCTGCGGCGTAGAAATAAGACTTTTTCCAGCATGGAAACACTATTTTACATTAGAAGAAGCATTTTGCAGAGTTTTTCCGTGTGTTTCTGTCATCTGCAGTACCTGGCACTTTCAGGGCAAGCGTTGAAAAAAAACAGTCTCGTATTGGCAGGAGCGGTCAAATTTTACCGTTTGAGCTGAAATGACAGGTTTGCATCAAATGTGCTGCTGCGGCGTAGAAATAAGACTTTTCCAGCATGGAAACACTATTTTACATTAGAAGAAGCATTTTGCAGAGTTTTCCCGTGTGTTTCTGTCATCTGCGGTACCTGGCACTTTCAGGGCAAACGTTGTGAAAAACAGTCTCGTATTGGCAGGAGCGGTCAAATTTTACCGTTTGAGCTGAAATGACAGGTTTGCATCAAATGTGCTGCCGGCGTAGAAATAAGACTTTTTCCAGCATGGAAACACTATTTTACATTAGAAGAAGCATTTTGCAGAGTTTTCCCGTGTGTTTCTGTCATCTGCAGTACCTGGCACTTTCAGGGCAAACGTTGTGAAAAACAGTCTCGTATTGGCAGGAGCGGTCAAATTTTACCGTTTGAGCTGAAATGACAGGTTTGCATCAAATGTGCTGCGGCGTAGAAATAAGACTTTTTCCAGCATGGAAACACTATTTTACATTAGAAGAAGCATTTTGCAGAGTTTTTCCGTGTGTTTCTGTCATCTGCAGTACCTGGCACTTTCAGGGCAAGCGTTGTGAAAAACAGTCTCGTATTGGCAGGAGCGGTCAAATTTTACCGTTTGAGCTGAAATGACAGGTTTGCATCAAATGTGCTGCGGCGTAGAAATAAGACTTTTCCAGCATGGAAACACTATTTTACATTAGAAGAAGCATTTTGCAGGAGTTTTTCCGTGTGTTTCTGTCATCTGCAGTACCTGGCACTTTCAGTACCTGGCACTTTCAGGGCAAAGCGTTGTGAAAAACAGTCTCGTATTGGCAGGAAGCGGTCAAATTTTACCGTTTGAGCTGAAATGACAGGTTTGCATCAAATGTGCTGCGGCGTAGAAATAAGACTTTTTCCAGCATGGAAACACTATTTTACATTAGAAGAAGCATTTTGCAGAGCATTTTTCCGTGTGTTTCTGTCATCTGCAGTACCTGGCACTTTCAGGGCAAGCGTTGTGAAAAACAGTCTCGTATTGGCAGGAGCGGTCAAATTTTACCGTTTGAGCTGAAATGACAGGTTTGCATCAAATGTGCTGCGGCGTGAAATAAGACTTTTTCCAGCATGGAAACACTATTTTACATTAGAAGAAGCATTTTGCAGAGTTTTCCCGTGTGTTTCTGTCATCTGCAGTACCTGGCACTTTCAGGGCAAAGCGTTGTGAAAAACAGTCTCGTATTGGCAGGAGCGGTCAAATTTTACCGTTTGAGCTGAAATGACAGGTTTGCATCAAATGTGCTGCTGCGGCGTAGAAATAAGACTTTTCCAGCATGGAAACACTATTTTACATTAGAAGAAGCATTTTGCAGAGTTTTCCCGTGTGTTTCTGTCATCTGCAGTACCTGGCACTTTCAGGGCAAGCGTTGTAAAAAACAGTCTCGTATTGGCAGGAGCGGTCAAATTTTACCGTTTGAGCTGAAATGACAGGTTTGCATCAAATGTGCTGCGGCGTAGAAATAAGACTTTTCCAGCATGGAAACACTATTTTACATTAGAAGAAGCATTTTGCAGAGTTTTTCCGTGTGTTTCTGTCATCTGCAGTACCTGGCACTTTCAGGGCAAAGCGTTGTGAAAAAAAACAGTCAAATTTTACCGTATTGGCAGGAGCGGTCAAATTTTACCGTTTGAGCTGAAATGACAGGTTTGCATCAAATGTGCTGCCGGCGTAGAAATAAGACTTTTCCAGCATGGAAACACTATTTTACATTAGAAGAAGCATTTTGCAGAGTTTTCCCGTGTGTTTCTGTCATCTGCAGTACCTGGCACTTTCAGGGCAAAGCGTTGTGAAAAACAGTCTCGTATTGGCAGGAGCGGTCAAATTTTACCGTTTGAGCTGAAATGACAGGTTTGCATCAAATGTGCTGCGGCGTGAAATAAGACTTTTTCCAGCATGGAAACACTATTTTACATTAGAAGAAGCATTTTGCAGAGTTTTCCGTGTGTTTCTGTCATCTGCAGTACCTGGCACTTTCAGGGCAAACGTTGTGAAAAACAGTCTCGTATTGGCAGGAGCGGTCAAATTTTACCGTTTGAGCTGAAATGACAGGTTTGCATCAAATGTGCTGCCGGCGTAGAAATAAGACTTTTTCCAGCATGGAAACACTATTTTACATTAGAAGAAGCATTTTGCAGAGTTTTCCCGTGTGTTTCTGTCATCTGCAGTACCTGGCACTTTCAGGGCAAGCGTTGTGAAAAACAGTCTCGTATTGGCAGGAGCGGTCAAATTTTACCGTTTGAGCTGAAATGACAGGTTTGCATCAAATGTGCTGCCGGCGTAGAAATAATGGAAACACTATTTTACATTAGAAGAATTTTGCAGAGTTTTCCGTGTGTTTCTGTCATCTGCAGTACCTGGCACTTTCAGGGCAAGCGTTGTGAAAAACAGTCTCGTATTGGCAGGAGCGGTCAAATTTTACCGTTTGAGCTGAAATGACAGGTTTGCATCATTAGAAGAGCATTTTAAGACTTTTTCCGTGTGTTTCTGTCATTTGCAGTACCTGGCACTTTCAGGGCAAGCGTTGTGAAAAACAGTCTCGTATTGGCAGGAGCGGTCAAATTTTACCGTTTGAGCTGAAATGACAGGTTTGCATCAAATGTGCTGCGGCGTAGAAATAAGACTTTTTCCAGCATGGAAACACTATTTTACATTAGAAGAAGCATTTTGCAGAGTTTTCCCGTGTGTTTCTGTCATCTGCAGTACCTGGCACTTTCAGGGCAAACGTTGTGAAAAACAGTCTCGTATTGGCAGGAGCGGTCAAATTTTACCGTTTGAGCTGAAATGACAGGTTTGCATCAAATGTGCTGCGGCGTAGAAATAAGACTTTTTCAGCATGGAAACACTATTTTACATTAGAAGAAGCATTTTGCAGGTTTTTCCGTGTGTTTCTGTCATCTGCAGTACCTGGCACTTTCAGGGCAAAGCGTTGTGAAAAACAGTCTCGTATTGGCAGGAGCGGTCAAATTTTACCGTTTGAGCTGAAATGACAGGTTTGCATCAAATGTGCTGCGGCGTAGAAATAAGACTTTTTCCAGCATGGAAACACTATTTTACATTAGAAGAAGCATTTTGCAGAGTTTTCCGTGTGTTTCTGTCATCTGCAGTACCTGGCACTTTCAGGGCAAGCGTTGTGAAAAACAGTCTCGTATTGGCAGGAGCGGTCAAATTTTACCGTTTGAGCTGAAATGACAGGTTTGCATCAAATGTGCTGCGGCGTAGAAATAAAGACTTTTCCAGCATGGAAACACTATTTTACATTAGAAGAAGCATTTTGCAGAGTTTTCCGTGTGTTTCTGTCATCTGCAGTACCTGGCACTTTCAGGGCAAGCGTTGTGAAAAACAGTCTCGTATTGGCAGGAGCGGTCAAATTTTACCGTTGAGCTGAAATGACAGGTTTGCATCAAATGTGCTGCGGCGTAGAAATAAGACTTTTTCCAGCATGGAAACACTATTTTACATTAGAAGAAGCATTTTGCAGAGTTTTCCCGTGTGTTTCTGTCATCTGCAGTACCTGGCACTTTCAGGGCAAACGTTGTGAAAAACAGTCTCGTATTGGCAGGAGCGGTCAAATTTTACCGTTTGAGCTGAAATGACAGGTTTGCATCAAATGTGCTGCCGGCGTAGAAATAAGACTTTTCCAGCATGGAAACACTATTTTACATTAGAAGAAGCATTTTGCAGTTTTCCCGTGTGTTTCTGTCATCTGCAGTACCTGGCACTTTCAGGGCAAACGTTGTGAAAAACAGTCTCGTATTGGCAGGAGCGGTCAAATTTTACCGTTTGAGCTGAAATGACAGGTTTGCATCAGGTTTGCATCAAATGTGCTGCGGCGTGAAATAAGACTTTTTCAGGAGCAGCATGAGGAAACACTATTTTACATTAGAAGAAGCATTTTGCAGAGTTTTCCCGTGTGTTTCTGTCATCTGCAGTACCTGGCACTTTCAGGGCAAGCGTTGTGAAAAACAGTCTCGTATTGGCAGGAGCGGTCAAATTTTACCGTTTGAGCTGAAATGACAGGTTTGCATCAAATGTGCTGCGGCGTAGAAATAAGACTTTTTCCAGCATGGAAACACTATTTTACATTAGAAGAAGCATTTTGCAGAGCATTTTTTTCCCCGTGTGTTTCTGTCATCTGCAGTACCTGGCACTTTCAGGGCAAACGTTGTGAAAAAAACAGTCTCGTATTGGCAGGAGCGGTCAAATTTTACCGTTTGAGCTGAAATGACAGGTTTGCATCAAATGTGCTGCGGCGTAGAAATAAGACTTTTTCCAGCATGGAAACACTATTTTACATTAGAAGAAGCATTTTGCAGAGTTTTCCCGTGTGTTTCTGTCATCTGCAGTACCTGGCACTTTCAGGGCAAGCGTTGTGAAAAACAGTCTCGTATTGGCAGGAGCGGTCAAATTTTACCGTTTGAGCTGAAATGACAGGTTTGCATCAAATGTGCTGCGGCGTAGAAATAAGACTTTTTCCAGCATGGAAACACTAAACACTATTTTAGATTAGAAGCATTTTGCAGAGTTTTCCCGTGTGTTTCTGTCATCTGCAGTACCTGGCACTTTCAGGGCAAACGTTGTGAAAAACAGTCTCGTATTGGCAGGAGCGGTCAAATTTTACCGTTTGAGCTGAAATGACAGGTTTGCATCAAATGTGCTGCCGGCGTAGAAATAAGACTTTTCCAGCATGGAAACACTATTTTACATTAGAAGAAGCATTTTGCAGAGTTTTTCCCGTGTGTTTCTGTCATCTGCAGTACCTGGCACTTTCAGGGCAAGCGTTGTGAAAAACAGTCTCGTATTGGCAGGAGCGGTCAAATTTTACCGTTTGAGCTGAAATGACAGGTTTGCATCAAATGTGCTGCGGCGTGAAATAAGACTTTTCCAGCATGGAAACACTATTTTACATTAGAAGAAGCATTTTGCAGAGTTTTTCCGTGTGTTTCTGTCATCTGCAGTACCTGGCACTTTCAGGGCAAACGTTGTGAAAAACAGTCTCGTATTGGCAGGAGCGGTCAAATTTTACCGTTTGAGCTGAAATGACAGGTTTGCATCAAATGTGCTGCGGCGTAGAAATAAGACTTTTTCCAGCATGGAAACACTATTTTACATTAGAAGAAGCATTTTGCAGAGTTTTCCCGTGTGTTTCTGTCATCTGCAGTACCTGGCACTTTCAGGGCAAAGCGTTGTGAAAAACAGTCTCGTATTGGCAGGAGCGGTCAAATTTTACCGTTTGAGCTGAAATGACAGGTTTGCATCAAAGAAGCTGCATTTTGAAATAAGACTTTTTCCAGCATGTGAAACACTGTTTTCATTGAAGAAGCCTGAGTTTTCCGTGTGTTTCTGTCATCTGCAGTACCTGGCACTTTCAGGGCAAGCGTTGTGAAAAACAGTCTCGTATTGGCAGGAGCGGTCAAATTTTACCGTTTGAGCTGAAATGACAGGTTTGCATCAAATGTGCTGCGGTAGAAATAAGACTTTTTCAGCATGGAAACACTATTTTACATTAGAAGAAGCATTTTGCAGAGTTTTCCCGTGTGTTTCTGTCATCTGCAGTACCTGGCACTTTCAGGGCAAACGTTGTGAAAAACAGTCTCGTATTGGCAGGAGCGGTCAAATTTTACCGTTTGAGCTGAAATGACAGGTTTGCATCAAATGTGCTGCCGGCGTAGAAATAAGACTTTTTCCAGCATGGAAACACTATTTTACATTAGAAGAAGCATTTTGCAGAGTTTTCCCGTGTGTTTCTGTCATCTGCAGTACCTGGCACTTTCAGGGCAAGCGTTGTGAAAAACAGTCTCGTATTGGCAGGAGCGGTCAAATTTTACCGTTTGAGCTGAAATGACAGGTTTGCATCAAATGTGCTGCCGGCGTAGAAATAAGACTTTTTCCAGCATGGAAACACTATTTTACATTAGAAGAAGCATTTTGCAGAGTTTTCCCGTGTGTTTCTGTCATCTGCAGTACCTGGCACTTTCAGGGCAAACGTTGTGAAAAACAGTCTCGTATTGGCAGGAGCGGTCAAATTTTACCGTTTGAGCTGAAATGACAGGTTTGCATCAAATGTGCTGCCGGCGTAGAAATAAGACTTTTTCCAGCATGGAAACACTATTTTACATTAGAAGAAGCATTTTGCAGTTTTTCCGTGTGTTTCTGTCATCTGCAGTACCTGGCACTTTCAGGGCAAACGTTGTGAAAAACAGTCTCGTATTGGCAGGAGCGGTCAAATTTTACCGTTTGAGCTGAAATGACAGGTTTGCATCAAATGTGCTGCGGCGTAGAAATAAGACTTTTTCCAGCATGGAAACACTATTTTACATTAGAAGAAGCATTTTGCAGAAGTTTTCCCGTGTGTTTCTGTCATCTGCGGTACCTGGCACTTTCAGGGCAAACGTTGTGAAAAACAGTCTCGTATTGGCAGGAGCGGTCAAATTTTACCGTTTGAGCTGAAATGACAGGTTTGCATCAAATGTGCTGCCGGCGTAGAAATAAGACTTTTTCCAGCATGGAAACACTATTTTACATTAGAAGAAGCATTTTGCAGAGTTTTCCCGTGTGTTTCTGTCATCTGCAGTACCTGGCACTTTCAGGGCAAGCGTTGTGAAAAACAGTCTCGTATTGGCAGGAGCGGTCAAATTTTACCGTTTGAGCTGAAATGACAGGTTTGCATCAAATGTGCTGCGGTAGAAATAAGACTTTTTCCAGCATGGAAACACTATTTTACATTAGAAGAAGCATTTTGCAGAGTTTTTCCGTGTGTTTCTGTCATCTGCAGTACCTGGCACTTTCAGGGCAAGCGTTGTGAAAAACAGTCTCGTATTGGCAGGAGCGGTCAAATTTTACCGTTTGAGCTGAAATGACAGGTTTGCATCAAATGTGCTGCCGGCGTAGAAATAAGACTTTTTCCAGCATGGAAACACTATTTTACATTAGAAGAAGCATTTTGCAGAGTTTTCCGTGTGTTTCTGTCATCTGCAGTACCTGGCACTTTCAGGGCAAGCGTTGTGAAAAACAGTCTCGTATTGGCAGGAGCGGTCAAATTTTACCGTTTGAGCTGAAATGACAGGTTTGCATCAAATGTGCTGCGGCGTAGAAATAAGACTTTTCCAGCATGGAAACACTATTTTACATTAGAAGAAGCATTTTGCAGAGTTTTTTCCCGTGTGTTTCTGTCATCTGCAGTACCTGGCACTTTCAGGGCAAGCGTTGTGAAAAACAGTCTCGTATTGGCAGGAGCGGGTCAAATTTTACCGTTTGAGCTGAAATGAAACAGACTTTTGAAACACATTTTCATTAGAAGAAGCATTTTGCAGAGTTTTTCCGTGTGTTTCTGTCATCTGCAGTACCTGGCACTTTCAGGGCAAACGTTGTGAAAAAAACAGTCTCGTATTGGCAGGAGCGGTCAAATTTTACCGTTTGAGCTGAAATGACAGGTTTGCATCAAATGTGCTGCCGGCGTAGAAATAAGACTTTTTCCAGCATGGAAACACTATTTTACATTAGAAGAAGCATTTTGCAGAGTTTTCCGTGTGTTTCTGTCATCTGCAGTACCTGGCACTTTCAGGGCAAGCGTTGTGAAAAACAGTCTCGTATTGGCAGGAGCGGTCAAATTTTACCGTTTGAGCTGAAATGACAGGTTTGCATCAAATGTGCTGCGGCGTAGAAATAAGACTTTTCCAGCATGGAAACACTATTTTACATTAGAAGAAGCATTTTGCAGAGTTTTCCGTGTGTTTCTGTCATCTGCAGTACCTGGCACTTTCAGGGCAAAGCGTTGTGAAAAACAGTCTCGTATTGGCAGGAGCGGTCAAATTTTACCGTTTGAGCTGAAATGACAGGTTTGCATCAAATGTGCTGCCGGCGTAGAAATAAGACTTTTTCCAGCATGGAAACACTATTTTACATTAGAAGAAGCATTTTGCATCATTAGAAGAAGCATTTTGCAGAGTTTTCCGTGTGTTTCTGTCATCTGCAGTACCTGGCACTTTCAGGGCAAACGTTGTGAAAAACAGTCTCGTATTGGCAGGAGCGGTCAAATTTTACCGTTTGAGCTGAAATGACAGGTTTGCATCAAATGTGCTGCCGGCGTAGAAATAAGACTTTTCCAGCATGGAAACACTATTTTACATTAGAAGAAGCATTTTGCAGAGTTTTTCCGTGTGTTTCTGTCATCTGCAGTACCTGGCACTTTCAGGGCAAGCGTTGTGAAAAACAGTCTCGTATTGGCAGGAGCGGTCAAATTTTACCGTTTGAGCTGAAATGACAGGTTTGCATCAAATGTGCTGCCGGCGTAGAAATAAGACTTTTCCAGCATGGAAACACTATTTTACATTAGAAGAAGCATTTTGCAGAGTTTTCCCGTGTGTTTCTGTCATCTGCAGTACCTGGCACTTTCAGGGCAAGCGTTGTGAAAAACAGTCTCGTATTGGCAGGAGCGGTCAAATTTTACCGTTTGAGCTGAAATGACAGGTTTGCATCAAATGTGCTGCGGCGTAGAAATAAGACTTTTCCAGCATGGAAACACTATTTTACATTAGAAGAAGCATTTTGCAGAGTTTTCCCGTGTGTTTCTGTCATCTGCAGTACCTGGCACTTTCAGGGCAAGCGTTGTGAAAAACAGTCTCGTATTGGCAGGAGCGGTCAAATTTTACCGTTTGAGCTGAAATGACAGGTTTGCATCAAATGTGCTGCGGCGTAGAAATAAGACTTTTTCAGCATGGAAACACTATTTTACATTAGAAGAAGCATTTTGCAGAGTTTTTCCGTGTGTTTCTGTCATCTGCAGTACCTGGCACTTTCAGGGCAAGCGTTGTGAAAAACAGTCTCGTATTGGCAGGAGCGGTCAAATTTTACCGTTTGAGCTGAAATGACAGGTTTGCATCAAATGTGCTGCGGCGTAGAAATAAGACTTTTCCAGCATGGAAACACTATTTTACATTAGAAGAAGCATTTTGCAGAGTTTTCCCGTGTGTTTCTGTCATCTGCAGTACCTGGCACTTTCAGGGCAAACGTTGTGAAAAACAGTCTCGTATTGGCAGGAGCGGTCAAATTTTACCGTTTGAGCTGAAATGACAGGTTTGCATCAAATGTGCTGCCGGCGTAGAAATAAGACTTTTTCCAGCATGGAAACACTATTTTACATTAGAAGAAGCATTTTGCAGAGTTTTCCGTGTGTTTCTGTCATCTGCAGTACCTGGCACTTTCAGGGCAAACGTTGTGAAAAACAGTCTCGTATTGGCAGGAGCGGTCAAATTTTACCGTTTGAGCTGAAATGACAGGTTTGCATCAAATGTGCTGCCGGCGTAGAAATAAGACTTTTTCCAGCATGGAAACACTATTTTACATTAGAAGAAGCATTTTGCAGAGTTTTCCGTGTGTTTCTGTCATCTGCGGTACCTGGCACTTTCAGGGCAAGCGTTGTGAAAAACAGTCTCGTATTGGCAGGAGCGGTCAAATTTTACCGTTTGAGCTGAAATGACAGGTTTGCATCAAATGTGCTCGTAGAAATAAGATTTTCCAGCATGGAAACACTATTTTACATTAGAAGAAGCATTTTGCAGAGTTTTCCGTGTGTTTCTGTCATCTGCAGTACCTGGCACTTTCAGGGCAAACGTTGTGAAAAACAGTCTCGTATTGGCAGGAGCGGTCAAATTTTACCGTTTGAGCTGAAATGACAGGTTTGCATCAAATGTGCTGCGGCGTAGAAATAAGACTTTTTCCAGCATGGAAACACTATTTTACATTAGAAGAAGCATTTTGCAGAGTTTTCCCGTGTGTTTCTGTCATCTGCAGTACCTGGCACTTTCAGGGCAAGCGTTGTGAAAAACAGTCTCGTATTGGCAGGAGCGGTCAAATTTTACCGTTTGAGCTGAAATGACAGGTTTGCATCAAATGCTGCTGCGGCGTAGAAATAAGACTTTTCCAGCATGGAAACACTATTTTACATTAGAAGAAGCATTTTGCAGAGTTTTCCCGTGTGTTTCTGTCATCTGCAGTACCTGGCACTTTCAGGGCAAGCGTTGTGAAAAACAGTCTCGTATTGGCAGGAAGCGGTCAAATTTTACCGTTTGAGCTGAAATGACAGGTTTGCATCAAATGTGCTGCCGGCGTAGAAATAAGACTTTTCCAGCATGGAAACACTATTTTACATTAGAAGAAGCATTTTGCAGAGTTTTCCCGTGTGTTTCTGTCATCTGCAGTACCTGGCACTTTCAGGGCAAACGCACTTTCAGGGCAAGCGTTGTGAAAAACAGTCTCGTCAAATTTACCGTTTGAGCTGAAATGACGGTTTCAAATGTTTACCGAAATAAGACTTTTGAGCATGAAAACACTATTGCATCATTAGAAGAAGCATTTTGCAGAGAGTTTTTCCGTGTGTTTCTGTCATCTGCAGTACCTGGCACTTTCAGGGCAAACGTTGTGAAAAACAGTCTCGTATTGGCAGGAGCGGTCAAATTTTACCGTTTGAGCTGAAATGACAGGTTTGCATCAAATGTGCTGCGGCGTAGAAATAAGACTTTTTCCAGCATGGAAACACTATTTTACATTAGAAGAAGCATTTTGCAGAGTTTTCCCGTGTGTTTCTGTCATTTGCAGTACCTGGCACTTCCAGTACCTGGCACTTTCAGGGCAAAGCGTTGAAAAACAGTCTGTATTCGGTCAAATTTTACCGTTGAGCTGAAATGACAGGTTTGCCTGGCACTTTCAGGTTTTTCCAAACGTTGTGAAAAACATCTGTATTGGCAGGCACGGTCAATTTTACCGTTTGAGCTGAAAAACAGGTTTGCATCATTGCACAGTCGTGTGTTTCTGTTGGCAGGAGACGGTCAATTACCGTTTGAGCTGAAATGACCGGCGTAGAAATAAGACTTTCCAGCATGGAAACACTATTTTACATTAGAAGAAGCATTTTGCAGAGTTTTTCCGTGTGTTTCTGTCATCTGCAGTACCTGGCACTTTCAGGGCAAGCGCAAACGTTGTGAAAAACAGTCTCGTATTGGCAGGAGCGGTCAAATTTTACCGTTTGAGCTGAAATGACAGGTTTGCATCAAATGTGCTGCCGGCGTGAAATAAGACTTTTCCAGCATGGAAACACTATTTTACATTAGAAGAAGCATTTTGCAGAGTTTTTCCCGTGTGTTTCTGTCATCTGCAGTACCTGGCACTTTCAGGGCAAACGTTGTGAAAAACAGTCTCGTATTGGCAGGAGCGGTCAAATTTTACCGTTTGAGCTGAAATGACAGGTTTGCATCAAATGTGCTGCCGGCGTAGAAATAAGACTTTTTCCAGCATGGAAACACTATTTTACATTAGAAGAAGCATTTTGCAGAGTTTTCCCGTGTGTTTCTGTCATCTGCAGTACCTGGCACTTTCAGGGCAAACGTTGTGAAAAACAGTCTCGTATTGGCAGGAGCGGTCAAATTTTACCGTTTGAGCTGAAATGACAGGTTTGCATCAAATGTGCTTTGCATTTTACATTAGAAGAAGCATTTTGCAGAGTTTTCCCGTGTGTTTCTGTCATCTGTCATCTGCAGTACCTGGCACTTTCAGGGCAAACGTTGAAAAACAGTCTCGTATTGGCAGGAAGCGGTCAAATTTTACCGTTTGAGCTGAAATTTGAGGCTGCAAAATGTGCTGACGGCGGAAATAAGACTTTTTCCAGCATGGAAACACATTAGAAGAAGCATTTTGCAGAGTTTTCCCGTGTGTTTCTGTCATCTGCAGTACCTGGCACTTTCAGGGCAAACGTTGTGAAAAACAGTCTCGTATTGGCAGGAGCGGTCAAATTTTACCGTTTGAGCTGAAATGACAGGTTTGCATCAAATGTGCTGCCGGCGTAGAAATAAGACTTTTCCAGCATGGAAACACTATTTTACATTAGAAGAAGCATTTTGCAGAGTTTTCCGTGTGTTTCTGTCATCTGCAGTACCTGGCACTTTCAGGGCAAGCGTTGTGAAAAACAGTCTCGTATTGGCAGGAGCGGTCAAATTTTACCGTTTGAGCTGAAATGACAGGTTTGCATCAAATGTGCTGCCGGCGTAGAAATAAGACTTTTCCAGCATGGAAACACTATTTTACATTAGAAGAAGCATTTTGCAGAGTTTTCCCGTGTGTTTCTGTCATCTGCAGTACCTGGCACTTTCAGGGCAAACGTTGTGAAAAACAGTCTCGTATTGGCAGGAGCGGTCAAATTTTACCGTTTGAGCTGAAATGACAGGTTTGCATCAAATGTGCTGCCGGCGTAGAAATAAGACTTTTTTCAGCATGGAAACACTATTTTACATTAGAAGAAGCATTTTGCAGAGTTTTCCCGTGTGTTTCTGTCATCTGCAGTACCTGGCACTTTCAGGGCAAACGTTGTGAAAAACAGTCTCGTATTGGCAGGAGCGGTCAAATTTTACCGTTTGAGCTGAAATGACAGGTTTGCATCAAATGTGCTGCCGGCGTAGAAATAAGACTTTTCCAGCATGGAAACACTATTTTACATTAGAAGAAGCAGCATTTTGCAGAGTTTTTCCGTGTGTTTCTGTCATCTGCAGTACCTGGCACTTTCAGGGCAAGCGTTGTGAAAAACAGTCTCGTATTGGCAGGAGCGGTCAAATTTTACCGTTTGAGCTGAAATGACAGGTTTGCATCAAATGTGCTGCGGCGTAGAAATAAGACTTTTCCAAGAAACACATTTTTTAGAAGAAGCATTTTGCAGAGTTTTTCCGTGTGTTTCTGTCATCTGCAGTACCTGGCACTTTCAGGGCAAACGTTGTGAAAAACAGTCTCGTATTGGCAGGAGCGGTCAAATTTTACCGTTTGAGCTGAAATGACAGGTTTGCATCAAATTAGAAAGAAGCTTTTCCAGCATGGAAACACTATTTTACATTAGAAGAAGCATTTTGCAGAGTTTTTCCGTGTGTTTCTGTCATCTGCAGTACCTGGCACTTTCAGGGCAAACGTTGTGAAAAACAGTCTCGTATTGGCAGGAGCGGTCAAATTTTACCGTTTGAGCTGAAATGACAGGTTTGCATCAAATGTGCTGCCGGCGTAGAAATAAGACTTTTTCCAGCATGGAAACACTATTTTACATTAGAAGAAGCATTTTGCAGAGAGTTTTTCCGTGTGTTTCTGTCATCTGCAGTACCTGGCACTTTCAGGGCAAACGTTGTGAAAAACAGTCTCTCGTATTGGCAGGAGCGGTCAAATTTTACCGTTTGAGCTGAAATGACAGGTTTGCATCAAATGTGCTGCGGCGTAGAAATAAGACTTTTCCAGCATGGAAACACTATTTTACATTAGAAGAAGCATTTTGCAGAGTTTTCCGTGTGTTTCTGTCATCTGCAGTACCTGGCACTTTCAGGGCAAACGTTGAAAAACAGTCTCGTATTGGCAGGAGCGGTCAAATTTTACCGTTTGAGCTGAAATGACAGGTTTGCATCAAATGTGCTGCGGCGTAGAAATAAGACTTTTCCAGCATGGAAACACTATTTTACATTAGAAGAAGCATTTTGCAGAGTTTTCCCGTGTGTTTCTGTCATCTGCAGTACCTGGCACTTTCAGGGCAAACGTTGTGAAAAACAGTCTCGTATTGGCAGGAGCGGTCAAATTTTACCGTTTGAGCTGAAATGACAGGTTTGCATCAAATGTGCTGCCGGCGTAGAAATAAGACTTTTTCCAGCATGGAAACACTATTTTACATTAGAAGAAGCATTTTGCAGAGTTTTTCCGTGTGTTTCTGTCATCTGCAGTACCTGGCACTTTCAGGGCAAACGTTGTGAAAAACAGTCTCGTATTGGCAGGAGCGGTCAAATTTTACCGTTTGAGCTGAAATGACAGGTTTGCATCATGTGTGCTGCCGGCGTAGAAATAAGACTTTTTCCAGCATGGAAACACTACGTTTTTTTACGGTCAAATTTTACCGTTTGAGCTGAGCAGGTTTGCATCAAATGTGCTGACAGACTTTTTTGCATCATTTTATTAGAAGCATTTTGCAGAGTTTTCCCGTGTGTTTCTGTCATCTGCAGTACCTGGCACTTTCAGGGCAAACGTTGTGAAAAACAGTCTCGTATTGGCAGGAGCGGTCAAATTTTACCGTTTGAGCTGAAATGACAGGTTTGCATCAAATGTGCTGCGAAATAAGCTTTTTCCAGCAAATTTTAAGACACTTTCAGGGCAAGCGTTTTCCAGCATGGAAACACTATTTTACATTAGAAGAAGCATTTTGCAGAGTTTTCCCGTGTGTTTCTGTCATCTGCAGTACCTGGCACTTTCAGGGCAAACGTTGTGAAAAACAGTCTCGTATTGGCAGGAGCGGTCAAATTTTACCGTTTGAGCTGAAATGACAGGTTTGCATCAAATGTGCTGCTGCGGAAGAAATAAGACTTTTTCCAGCATGGAAACACTATTTTACATTAGAAGAAGCATTTTGCATTTTGCAGAGTTTTCCGTGTGTTTCTGTCATCTGCAGTACCTGGCACTTTCAGGGCAAACGTTGTGAAAAACAGTCTCGTATTGGCAGGAGCGGTCAAATTTTACCGTTTGAGCTGAAATGACAGGGTTTGCATCAAATGTGCTGCTGGCGTAGAAATAAGACTTTTCCAGCATGGAAACACTATTTTACATTAGAAGAAGCATTTTGCAGAGTTTTTCCGTGTGTTTCTGTCATCTGCAGTACCTGGCACTTTCAGGGCAAGCGTTGTGAAAAACAGTCTCGTATTGGCAGGAGGAGCGGTCAAATTTTACCGTTTGAGCTGAAATGACAGGTTTGCATCAAATGTGCTGCGGCGTAGAAATAAGACTTTTCCAGCATGGAAACACTATTTTACATTAGAAGAAGCATTTTGCAGAGTTTTTCCGTGTGTTTCTGTCATCTGCAGTACCTGGCACTTTCAGGGCAAACGTTGTGAAAAACAGTCTCGTATTGGCAGGAGCGGTCAAATTTTACCGTTTGAGCTGAAATGACAGGTTTGCATCAAATGTGCTGCCGTGTTTCTGAAATAAGACTTTTTCCAGCATGAAACACTCGTATTGAAGAAGCGGTCAAATTTTACCGTGTGAGCTGTCATCTGCAGTACCTGGCACTTTGCATCAAATGTGCTGCTCGTATTGGTAGAACGGTAAGATTTTTTTTCCAGCTGAAACACTATTTGCACATTAGAAGAAGCATTTTGCAGAGTTTTCCCGTGTGTTTCTGTCATCTGCAGTACCTGGCACTTTCAGGGCAAAGCGTTGTGAAAAACAGTCTCGTATTGGCAGGAGCGGTCAAATTTTACCGTTTGAGCTGAAATGACAGGTTTGCATCAAATGTGCTGCGGCGTAGAAATAAGACTTTTCCAGCATGGAAACACTATTTTACATTAGAAGAAGCATTTTGCAGAGTTTTCCCGTGTGTTTCTGTCATCTGCAGTACCTGGCACTTTCAGGGCAAACGTTGTGAAAAACAGTCTCGTATTGGCAGGAGCGGTCAAATTTTACCGTTTGAGCTGAAATGACAGGTTTGCATCAAATGTGCTGCCGGCGTAGAAATAAGACTTTTTCCAGCATGGAAACACTATTTTACATTAGAAGAAGCATTTTGCAGAGTTTTCCCGTGTGTTTCTGTCATCTGCAGTACCTGGCACTTTCAGGGCAAACGTTGTGAAAAACAGTCTCGTATTGGCAGGAGCGGTCAAATTTTACCGTTTGAGCTGAAATGACAGGTTTGCATCAAATGTGCTGCCGGCGTAGAAATAAGACTTTTTCCAGCATGGAAACACTATTTTACATTAGAAGAAGCATTTTGCAGAGTTTCCCGTGTGTTTCTGTCATCTGCAGTACCTGGCACTTTCAGGGCAAACGTTGTGAAAAACAGTCTCGTATTGGCAGGAGCGGTCAAATTTTACCGTTTGAGCTGAAATGACAGGTTTGCATCAAATGTGCTGCTGACAGAAATAAGACTTTTTCCAGCATGGAAACACTATTTTACATTAGAAGAAGCATTTTGCAGAGTTTTCCCGTGTGTTTCTGTCATCTGCAGTACCTGGCACTTTCAGGGCAAACGTTGTGAAAAACAGTCTCGTATTGGCAGGAGCGGTCAAATTTTACCGTTTGAGCTGAAATGACAGGTTTGCATCAAATGTGCTGCGGCGTAGAAATAAGACTTTTCCAGCATGGAAACACTATTTTACATTAGAAGAAGCATTTTGCAGAGTTTTCCCGTGTGTTTCTGTCATCTGCAGTACCTGGCACTTTCAGGGCAAACGTTGTGAAAAACAGTCTCGTATTGGCAGGAGCGGTCAAATTTTACCGTTTGAGCTGAAATGACAGGTTTGCATCAAATGTGCTGCCGGAAGAAATAAGACTTTTTCCAGCATGGAAACACTATTTTACATTAGAAGAAGCATTTTGCAGTTTTTCCGTGTGTTTCTGTCATCTGCAGTACCTGGCACTTTCAGGGCAAACGTTGTGAAAAACAGTCTCGTATTGGCAGGAGCGGTCAAATTTTACCGTTTGAGCTGAAATGACAGGTTTGCATCAAATGTGCTGCCGGCGTAGAAATAAGACTTTTTCCAGCATGGAAAGCATGGAAATGACTATTTTACATTAGAAGAAGCATTTTGCAGAGTTTTCCCGTGTGTTTCTGTCATCTGCAGTACCTGGCACTTTCAGGGCAAACGTTGTGAAAAACAGTCTCGTATTGGCAGGAAGCGGTCAAATTTTACCGTTTGAGCTGAAATGACAGGTTTGCATCAAATGTGCTGCCGGCGTGAAATAAGACTTTCCAGCATGGAAACACTATTTTACATTAGAAGAAGCATTTTGCAGAGTTTTCCGTGTGTTTCTGTCATCTGCAGTACCTGGCACTTTCAGGGCAAACGTTGTGAAAAACAGTCTCGTATTGGCAGGAGCGGTCAAATTTTACCGTTTGAGCTGAAATGACAGGTTTGCATCAAATGTGCTGCCGGCGTGAAATAAGACTTTTTCCAGCATGGAAACACTATTTTACATTAGAAGAAGCATTTTGCAGAGTTTTCCCGTGTGTTTCTGTCATCTGCAGTACCTGGCACTTTCAGGGCAAACGTTGTGAAAAACAGTCTCGTATTGGCAGGAAGCGGTCAAATTTTACCGTTTGAGCTGAAATGACAGGTTTGCATCAAATGTGCTGCCGGCGTAGAAATAAGACTTTTCCAATGGAAACACTATTTTACATTAGAAGAAGCATTTTGCAGAGTTTTCCCGTGTGTTTCTGTCATCTGCAGTACCTGGCACTTTCAGGGCAAACGTTGTGAAAAACAGTCTCGTAGAAATATTGGCAGGAGCGGTCAAATTTTACCGTTTGAGCTGAAATGACAGGTTTGCATCAAAAGAAAGCATGGAAACACTATTTTACATTAGAAGAAGCATTTTGCAGGAGTTTTCCCGTGTGTTTCTGTCATCTGCAGTACCTGGCACTTTCAGGGCAAACGTTGTGAAAAACAGTCTCGTATTGGCAGGAGCGGTCAAATTTTACCGTTTGAGCTGAAATGACAGGTTTGCATCAAATGTGCTGCGGCGTAGAAATAAGACTTTTTCCAGCATGGAAACACTATTTTACATTAGAAGAAGCATTTTGCAGAGTTTTCCCGTGTGTTTCTGTCATCTGCAGTACCTGGCACTTTCAGGGCAAACGTTGTGAAAAAACAGTCGTATTGGCAGGAGCGGTCAAATTTTACCGTTTGAGCTGAAATGACAGGTTTGCATCAAATGTGCTGCCGGCGTAGAAATAAGACTTTTCCAGCATGGAAACACTATTTTACATTAGAAGAAGCATTTTGCAGAGTTTTCCCGTGTGTTTCTGTCATCTGCAGTACCTGGCACTTTCAGGGCAAACGTTGTGAAAAACAGTCAGTCTCGTATTGGCAGGAGCGGTCAAATTTTACCGTTTGAGCTGAAATGACAGGTTTGCATCAAATGTGCTGCGGCGTAGAAATAAGACTTTTTCCAGCATGGAAACACTATTTTACATTAGAAGAAGCATTTTGCAGAGTTTTTCCGTGTGTTTCTGTCATCTGCAGTACCTGGCACTTTCAGGGCAAACGTTGTGAAAAACAGTCTCGTATTGGCAGGAGCGGTCAAATTTTACCGTTTGAGCTGAAATGACAGGTTTGCATCAAATGTGCTGCCGGCGTAGAAATAAGACTTTTCCAGCATGGAAACACTATTTTACATTAGAAGAAGCATTTTGCAGAGTTTTCCCGTGTGTTTCTGTCATCTGCAGTACCTGGCACTTTCAGGGCAAACGTTGTGAAAAACAGTCTCGTATTGGCAGGAGCGGTCAAATTTTACCGTTTGAGCTGAAATGACAGGTTTGCATCAAATGTGCTGCCGGCGTAGAAATAAGACTTTTTCCAGCATGGAAACACTATTTTACATTAGAAGAAGCATTTTGCAGAGTTTTCCCGTGTGTTTCTGTCATCTGCAGTACCTGGCACTTTCAGGGCAAACGTTGTGAAAAACAGTCTCGTATTGGCAGGAACGGTCAAATTTTACCGTTTGAGCTGAAATGACAGGTTTGCATCAAATGTGCTGCAGAGTTTTCCCGCGGCGTAGAATTGAGCTGAAATGTGTTTGCATCGGCGTGCCGGCGAAATAAGACTTTTCCAGCATGGAAACACTATTTGCATTAGAAGAAGCATTTTGCAGAGTTTTCCCGTGTGTTTCTGTCATCTGCAGTACCTGGCACTTTCAGGGCAAACGTTGTGAAAAACAGTCTCGTATTGGCAGGAACGGTCAAATTTTACCGTTTGAGCTGAAATGACAGGTTTGCATCAAATGTGCTGCGGCGTAGAAATAAGACTTTTCCAGCATGGAAACACTATTTTACATTAGAAGAAGCATTTTGCAGAGTTTTCCCGTGTGTTTCTGTCATCTGCAGTACCTGGCACTTTCAGGGCAAACGTTGTGAAAAACAGTCTCGTATTGGCAGGAACGGTCAAATTTTACCGTTTGAGCTGAAATGACAGGTTTGCATCAAATGTGCTGCCGGCGTAGAAATAAGACTTTTTCCAGCATGGAAACACTATTTTACATTAGAAGAAGCATTTTGCAGAGTTTTCCCGTGTGTTTCTGTCATCTGCAGTACCTGGCACTTTCAGGGCAAACGTTGTGAAAAACAGTCTCGTATTGGCAGGAACGGTCAAATTTTACCGTTTGAGCTGAAATGACAGGCACTTTTTTCTGAAATGACAGGTTTGCATCAAATGTGCTGCCGGCGTAGAAATAAGACTTTTCCAGCATGGAAACACTATTTTACATTAGAAGAAGCATTTTGTTTTCCCGTGTGTTTCTGTCATCTGCAGTACCTGGCATGAAAAACAGTCTCGTATTGGCAGGAACGGGTTGAGCTGAAATGACAGGTTTGTGCTGCCGGCGTAGAAATAAGACTTTTCCAGCATGGAAACACTATTTTACATTAGAAGAAGCATTTTGCAGAGTTTTCCCGTGTGTTTCTGTCATCTGCAGTACCTGGCACTTTCAGGGCAAACGTTGTGAAAAACAGTCTCGTATTGGCAGGAACGGTCAAATTTTACCGTTTGAGCTGAAATGACAGGTTTGCATCAAATGTGCTGCCGGCGTAGAAATAAGACTTTTCCAGCATGGAAACACTATTTTACATTAGAAGAAGCATTTTGCAGAGTTTTCCCGTGTGTTTCTGTCATCTGCAGTACCTGGCACTTTCAGGGCAAACGTTGTGAAAAACAGTCTAAATATTGGCAGGAGCGGTCAAATTTTACCGTTTGAGCTGAAATGACAGGTTTGCATCAAATGTGCTGCCGGCGTAGAAATAAGACTTTTCCAGCATGGAAACACTATTTTACATTAGAAGAAGCATTTTGCAGAGTTTTCCGTGTGTTTCTGTCATCTGCAGTACCTGGCACTTTCAGGGCAAACGTTGTGAAAAACAGTCTCGTATTGGCAGGAGCGGTCAAATTTTACCGTTTGAGCTGAAATGACAGGTTTGCATCAAATGTGCTGCCGGCGTAGAAATAAGACTTTTTTCAGCATGGAAACACTATTTTACATTAGAAGAAGCATTTTGCAGAAGCATTTTGCAGAGTTTTCCCGTGTGTTTCTGTCATCTGCAGTACCTGGCACTTTCAGGGCAAACGTTGTGAAAAACAGTCTCGTATTGGCAGGAACGGTCAAATTTTACCGTTTGAGCTGAAATGACAGGTTTGCATCAAATGTGCTGCAGAGTTTTTCCGGCGTCAGAAATAAGACTTTTCCAGCATGGAAACACTATTTTACATTAGAAGAAGCATTTTGCAGAGTTTTCCCGTGTGTTTCTGTCATCTGCAGTACCTGGCACTTTCAGGGCAAACGTTGTGAAAAACAGTCTCGTATTGGCAGGAACGGTCAAATTTTACCGTTTGAGCTGAAATGACAGGTTTGCATCAAATGTGCTGCCGGCGTAGAAATAAGACTTTTCCAGCATGGAAACACTATTTTACATTAGAAGAAGCATTTTGCAGAGTTTTCCCGTGTGTTTCTGTCATCTGCAGTACCTGGCACTTTCAGGGCAAACGTTGTGAAAAACAGTCTCGTATTGGCAGGAACGGTCAAATTTTACCGTTTGAGCTGAAATGACAGGTTTGCATCAAATGTGCTGCGGCGTAGAAATAAGACTTTTTCCAGCATGGAAACACTATTTTACATTAGAAGAAGCATTTTGCAGAGTTTTCCCGTGTGTTTCTGTCATCTGCAGTACCTGGCACTTTCAGGGCAAACGTTGTGAAAAACAGTCTCGTATTGGCAGGAACGGTCAAATTTTACCGTTTGAGCTGAAATGACAGGTTTGCATCAAATGTGCTGCCGGCGTAGAAATAAGACTTTTCCAGCATGGAAACACTATTTTACATTAGAAGAAGCATTTTGCAGAGTTTTCCCGTGTGTTTCTGTCATCTGCAGTACCTGGCACTTTCAGGGCAAACGTTGTGAAAAACAGTCTCGTATTGGCAGGAACGGTCAAATTTTACCGTTTGAGCTGAAATGACAGGTTTGCATCAAATGTGCTGCGGCGTAGAAATAAGACTTTTCCAGCATGGAAACACTATTTTACATTAGAAGAAGCATTTTGCAGAGTTTTCCCGTGTGTTTCTTTCATCTGCAGTACCTGGCACTTTCAGGGCAAACGTTGTGAAAAAACAGTCTCGTATTGGCAGGAACGGTCAAATTTTACCGTTTGAGCTGAAATGACAGGTTTGCATCAAATGTGCTGCGGCGTAGAAATAAGACTTTTCCAGCATGGAAACACTATTTTACATTAGAAGAAGCATTTTGCAGAGTTTTTCCGTGTGTTTCTGTCATCTGCAGTACCTGGCACTTTCAGGGCAAACGTTGTGAAAAACAGTCTCGTATTGGCAGGAAACGGTCAAATTTTACCGTTTGAGCTGAAATGACAGGTTTGCATCAAATGTGCTGCCGGCGTAGAAATAAGACTTTTTCCAGCATGGAAACACTATTTTACATTAGAAGAAGCATTTTGCAGAGTTTTCCGTGTTTCTGTCATCTGCAGTACCTGGCACTTTCAGGGCAAACGTTGTGAAAAAACAGTCTCGTATTGGCAGGAACGGTCAAAATTTTACCGTTTGAGCTGAAATGACAGGTTTGCATCAAATGTGCTGGCGTAAAAATAAGACTTTTCCAGCATGGAAACACTATTTTACATTAGAAGAAGCATTTTGCAGAGTTTTCCGTGTGTTTCTGTCATCTGCAGTACCTGGCACTTTCAGGGCAAACGTTGTGAAAAACAGTCTCATATTGGCAGGAACGGTCAAATTTTACCGTTTGAGCTGAAATGACAGGTTTGCATCAAATGTGCTGCTGGCGTAGAAATAAGACTTTTCCAGCATGGAAACACTATTTTACATTAGAAGAAGCATTTTGCAGAGTTTTCAAATGTTTCTGTCATCTGCAGTACCTGGCACTTTCAGGGCAAACGTTGTGAAAAACAGTCTCGTATTGGCAGGAGCGGTCAAATTTTACCGTTTGAGCTGAAATGACAGGTTTGCATCAAATGTGCTGCGGCGTAGAAATAAGACTTTTTCCAGCATGGAAACACTATTTTACATTAGAAGAAGCATTTTGCAGAGTTTTCCGTGTGTTTCTGTGTCATCTGCAGTACCTGGCACTTTCAGGGCAAACGTTGAAAAAAGTCTCGTATTGGCAACAGTCTCATGAGCTGGCAGGAACGGTCAAATTTTACCGTTTGAGCTGAAATGACACTTTGCATCAAATGTGCTGCTGGCGTCAAATAAGACTGTTTCCAGCATGGAAACACTATTTTACATTAGAAGAAGCATTTTGCAGAGTTTTCCCGTGTGTTTCTGTCATCTGCAGTACCTGGCACTTTCAGGGCAAACGTTGTGAAAAACAGTCTCATTGGCAGGAACGGTCAAATTTTACCGTTTGAGCTGAAATGACAGGTTTGCATCAAATGTGCTGCGGCGTAGAAATAAGACTTTTCCAGCATGGAAACACTATTTTACATTAGAAGAAGCATTTTGCAGAGTTTTCCCGTGTGTTTCTGTCATCTGCAGTACCTGGCATTTTCAGGGCAAACGTTGTGAAAAACAGACTCGTATGGCTGGAAACGCTTAAAACGGTCAATTTTACCGTTTGAGCTGAAATGACAGGTTTGCATCAAATGTGCTGCTGGCGTAGAAATAAGACTTTTCCAGCATGGAAACACTATTTACATTAGAAGAAGCATTTTGCAGAGTTTTCCGTGTGTTTCTGTCATCTGCAGTACCTGGCACTTTCAGGGCAAACGTTGTGAAAAACAGTCGTATATGGCAGGAACGGTCAAATTTTACCGTTTGAGCTGAAATGACAGGTTTGCATCAAATGTGCTGCCGGCGTAGAAATAAGACTGTTTCCAGCATGGAAACACTATTTTACATTAGAAGAAGCATTTTGCAGAGTTTTCCGTGTGTTTCTGTCATCTGCAGTACCTGGCACTTTCAGGGCAAACGTTGTGAAAAACAGTCTCGTATTGGAAACGCGTATTGGAAAATTTCAAATTTTACCGTTTGAGCTGAAATGACAGGTTTGTCATCAAATGTGCTGCGCGTCAGAAATAAGACTTTTCCAGCATGGAAACACTATTTTACATTAGAAGAAGCATTTTGCAGAGTTTTCCATGTGTTTCTGTCATCTGCAGTACCTGGCACTTTCAGGGCAAACGTTGTGAAAAACAGTCTCATATTGGCAGGAACGGTCAAATTTTACCGTTTGAGCTGAAATGACAGGTTTGCATCAAATGTGCTGCTGGCGTCAAAATAAGACTGTTTCCAGCATGGAAACACTATTTTACATTAGAAGAAGCATTTTGCAGAGTTTTCCGTGTGTTTCTGTCATCTGCAGTACCTGGCACTTTCAGGGCAAACGTTGTGAAAAACAGTCTCATATGGCCAGGAACGGTCAAATTTTACCGTTTGAGCTGAAATGACAGGTTTGCATCAAATGTGCTGCTGGCGTAGAAATAAGACTGTTTCCAGCAGAAACACTATTTTACATTAGAAGAAGCATTTTGCAGAGTTTTCAAGTATGTTTCTGTCATTTGTAGTACCTGGCACTTTCAGGGCAAACGCTTGTCCCAGAAAAACAGAGAATCTGGTAACGGCAGGAACGGCAAGTTTTACCGTTTGAGCTGAAATGAACGGGTTTTCATCAAATATGTTGCTGGCGTCAGAAATAAGACTGTTTCCAGCATGGAAACACTATTTTACATTAGAAGAAGCATTTTGCAGAGTTTTCCCGTGTGTTTCTGTCATCTGCAGTACCTGGCACTTTCAGGGCAAACGTTGTGAAAAAACAGTCTCATATGGCCAGGAACGGTGAAATTTTACCGTTTGAGCTGAAATGACAGCTTTGTATCAAATGTGCTGCTGGCGTCAGAAATAAGACTGTTTCCAGCATGGAAACACTATTTTACATTAGAAGAAGCATTTTGCAGAGTTTTCCGTGTGTTTCTGTCATCTGCAGTACCTGGCATTTTCAGGGCACACGTTGTGAAAAACAGTCTCATATGGGCAGGAACGGTCAAATTTTACCGTTTGAGCTGAAATGACAGGTTTGCATCAAATGTGCTGCCGGCGTAGAAATAAGACTGTTTCCAGCATGGAAACACTATTTTACATTAGAAGAAGCATTTTGCAGAGTTTTCCCGTGTGTTTCTGTCATCTGCAGTACCTGGCACTTTCAGGGCAAACGTTGTGAAAAACAGTCTCATATGGCCAGGAACGGTCAAATTTTACCGTTTGAGCTGAAATGACAGCTTTGTATCAAATGTGCTGCTGGCGTCAAAATAAGACTGTTTCCAGCATGGAAACACTATTTTACATTAGAAGAAGCATTTTGCAGAGTTTTCAAGTATGTTTCTGTCATCTGTAGTGTGTGGCACTTTCAGGGCACACGCTGTGAAAAACAGTCAGAGAATGGCAGGAAACGGTCAAGTTTCACCGTTTGAGCTGAAATGAACGGTGTGCATAAAATATGTTGCTGGCGTCAAAATAAGACTGTTTCCAGCATGGAAACACTATTTTACATTAGAAGAAGCATTTTGCAGAGTTTTCCCGTGTGTTTCTGTCATCTGCAGTACCTGGCACTTTCAGGGCAAACGTTGTGAAAAACAGTCTCATATGGCCAGGAACGGTGAAATTTTACCGTTTGAGCTGAAATGACAGCTTTGTATCAAATGTGCTGCTGGCGTCAAAATAAGACTGTTTCCAGCATGGAAACACTATTTTACATTAGAAGAAGCATTTCGCAGAGTTTTCAAGTATGTTTCTGTGATTTGTACTGTGTGGCATTTTCAGGGCACACGCTGTGTCCCAGACACACAGAGAATGGCTGGAAACGCTTAAAACGGCAAGTTTCAGTCAGTTAGTGCTGAAATGAACGCTTTGTCTAAAATATGTTGCTGGCGTCAAATAAGACTGTTTCCAGCATGGAAACACTATTTTACATTAGAAGAAGCATTTCGCAGAGTTTTCAAGTATGTTTCTGTGATTTGTACTGTGTGGCATTTTCAGGGCACACGCTGTGAACAACAGTCTCATATGGCCAGGAACGGTGAAATTTACCGTTTGAGCTGAAATGACAGCTTTGTATCAGATGTGCTGCTGGCGTCAAAATAAGACTGTTTCCAGCATGGAAACACTATTTTACATTAGAAGAAGCATTTCGCAGAGTTTTCAAGTATGTTTCTGTGATTTGTACTGTGTGGCATTTTCAGGGCACACGCTGTGAAAAACAGTCACATATGGCCAGGAACGGCAAGTTTTACCGTTTGAGCTGAAATGACAGCTTTGTATCTAAAATATGCTGCTGGCGTCAAATAAGACTGTTTCCAGCATGGAAACACTATTTTACATTAGAAGAAGCATTTTGCAGAGTTTTCCAAGTATGTTTCTGTGATTTGTAGTGTGTGGCATTTTCAGGGCACACGTTGTGAAAAACAGTCTCATATGGCCAGGAACGGTGAAATTTTACCGTTTGAGCTGAAATGACAGCTTTGTATCAAATGTGCTGCTGGCGTCAAAATAAGACTGTTTCCAGCATGGAAACACTATTTTACATTAGAAGAAGCATTTCGCAGAGTTTTCAAGTATGTTTCTGTGATTTGTACTGTGTGGCATTTTCAGGGCACGCTGTGTTGTGAAAAAGAATGGCTGGAAAAACAAACGCTTAAAACGGCAAATTTTACCGTTTGAGCTGAAATGACAGCTTTTGCAAAATATGTTGCTGGCGTCAAAATAAGACTGTTTCCAGCATGGAAACACTATTTTACATTAGAAGAAGCATTTCGCAGAGTTTTCCCGTGTGTTTCTGTCATCTGCAGTACCTGGCATTTTCAGGGCAAACGTTGTGAAAAACAGTCTCATATATGGCCAGAACGGTGAAATTTTACCGTTTGAGCTGAAATGACAGCTTTGTATCAAATGTGCTGCTGGCGTCAAAATAAGACTGTTTCCAGCATGGAAACACTATTTTACATTAGAAGAAGCATTTCGCAGAGTTTTCAAGTATGTTTCTGTGATTTGTACTGTGTGGCATTTTCAGGGCACACGCTGTGAAAAACAGTCTCATATGGCCAGGAACGGTGAAATTTTACCGTTTGAGCTGAAATGACAGCTTTGTATCAAATGTGCTGCTGGCGTCAAAATAAGACTGTTTCCAGCATGGAAACACTATTTTACATTAGAAGAAGCATTTCGCAGAGTTTTCAAGTATGTTTCTGTGATTTGTAGTGTGTGGCATTTTCAGGGCACACGCTGTGTCCCAGACACACAGAGAATGGCTGGTAACGCTTAAAACGGCAAGTTTCAGTCAGTTAGTGCTGAAATGAACGGTGTTTCTAAAATATGTTGCTGGCGTCAAAATAAGACTGTTTCCAGCATGGAAACACTATTTTACATTAGAAGAAGCATTTGCAGAGTTTTCAAGTATGTTTCTGTGATTTGTACTGTGTGGCATTTTCAGGGCACACGTTGTGAAAAAACAGTCTCATATGGCCAGGAACGGTGAAATTTTACCGTTTGAGCTGAAATGACAGCTTTGTATCAAATGTGCTGCTGGCGTCAGAAATAAGACTGTTTCCAGCATGGAAACACTATTTTACATTAGAAGAAGCATTTTGCAGAGTTTTCAAGCATGTTTCTGTGATTTGTACTGTGTGGCATTTTCAGGGCACACGTTGTGAAAAACAGTCTCATATGGCCAGGAACGGTGAATTTTACCGTTTGAGCTGAAATGACAGCTTTGTATCAAATGTGCTGCTGGCGTCAAAATAAGACTGTTTCCAGCATGGAAACACTATTTTACATTAGAAGAAGCATTTTGCAGAGTTTTCAAGTATGTTTCTGTGATTTGTACTGTGTGGCATTTTCAGGGCACACG